>BQNB010074339.1:0-31826 GCA_026074375.1 Tanacetum coccineum | reverse complement strand
TCTCTCTCTCTCTCTCTCTCTCTCTCTCTCTCTCTCGCTCTCTCTCTCTCTCTCTCTCTCTCTCTCTCTATATATATATATATATATATATATATATATGTAAGTATGTATTACTTTTAAGAGTCCGTTTTAACATGTACAACAACTAGTTTTCGCTTATTTTAAGACCTAATAGTGGTCCAAAAGAATATTATTGGATTTTAAATCCGATTTAGACCATATATTAAGCCCATTAACAAATATAAGTTAGATGAATAAGCCACAACATAAGCCAAGGATCACGGACCAAGACTAAGCCATGGTTTTGGCTTAGCTTATTGGGTCGTGCCTCTTAGGCCCAAAATGAGCTATCCAGAGCTTATTTTTAAGCCGTTAAGCTATACGAGTCCTTAAATATCAAAATAAGCTCTAGCCAAAAGTCATGAAAATAAGCCGGACCACAATAAGGTTCATAATAAGCCATGACTTATTGGACCTTATTGGGCCGTGGGTTATATAAGCCAAAAACTAAATACCTATAGTTTTAAACAAGCTAATAAGCTATGTAGTATCTTTAGATACCAAAATAAGCTATCAAAATAAGCTATAACAATATGAAAAAAGAAGTAAATAACCAAAAACTCTTTCTTTTTGATTCTTGTGGTTTTCGAACCTAATAAGCCCATAAATAAGCTCACAAAGCTTATAAATAAGCCAAATAAGCTACAATAGATAATAAGCAAATGATGTCACTTCACCAACGCAACCACTATATTAAAATGACCAACCTTTGTTTTCCTTTTTCCCTTTGTTCGAACCCAAACGCACCCTATATGGTGTTTCGTACATTTTTCGTTTTTGATTTTTAGAAAACGCACAGTACAACTAACATCTATGCATCATTAGACATTCAAAAGTACAAGAATTTATGAAATAAAATGACTTACAAAAGAGGGTTTTGAAGATGAGATTAACACGAAACCGACGACCTAAACGTTGTTTTTATATACCCACGCTTATTAGAATCAACCCGGAAATGCTTAAACCTTCATGTTCTTGATCAAAGTTGGAAAAAATTATGCGTTTTTAGGGGTGTGTGTAGTCTGACGTGAGCAAGGAGGAGAGGAGTGATGCGTGCTTAAACACACATCATTTTTATCCCGTAAAACACTATTAATTGGACTAAAAACATGAAATATGCTTAATATTATTGCAAATATGTTTGGTTTGTGTTTTTATGTTTTGCAGGTACAAGGGATTGGAAATAAAGCAAAAACGGAGACTTTCGGTTAAGATTTGAAGACGTTTACGCGTTTTTCGAGATCAAGACGAAGTCGTAAAAATTCCCCGAGCATGCCATTGGAAAGAGCACGAGATTACGGTTTCAACGGTGCTTTCTTCTCTTATTGGGCTGGCCCGACCGACCTATATTTATCAAAGCCTAACACGAAACGCAGGCCTATGACATTACTCAGCCCAGATAAAGAAATGCAAGAAAGAATGCATTCCGAATTGAAGTTAAAACTCAAAGTCAGCCCACGTTGGAACAAAAGCCTAGCCCAAGACATATAAATGATTGGCCCAAAATAGAAGTGAATGAACCATCTTAGCCCAACACAAGTCTTGCAATTCTTGGCCTAATAAAATTGCGCTAAAGTCCAAAGATTGAAGTGAAGAATATATTTTGCAAGAACACGTGCAGCCTAAATAAATAAAAGGGGTCACGTGACCCTCCACAATAACTTTTCTTGGCTCATATGCATCCTACACGTGGCACCCTCTATTCTTCTCATTTCTATTTGCAGCAAAGAGAATGGTTCGAGTAAATGGTATGCTTAAATAAAACGCTTCATCATAGCCACGTGGCATAATTCTAGTGGTAGTTCCAAGGAATTTTCAGTCCGAGGTTGTTATTCATACAATGATTGGGTGAATGAAGGAAATTTCGTGCCCCGTTCCTCCCACACAATTTTACAATATTGCCCCTCTTCACTCTTTTTGGCTATAAAAGGATACATCCTGCAGACGATTTGGAGGACTAGTTTTTAGGCAATTTAAATTAGTGTGTATGTGTAGTTTTTAGGAGTAGTGTAGTATAGTTTTAGCTTATTGTATAAGCTTATTGAAGCTTATTAGATCTTATTGTAATGGCTTATTTTTATTAATGAAGATGCTTTTTCTTAAGGTTGGTTTTAATTAATGCTTATTATCTTAATGCTTATTTCTTATGCTTATTCTTCTACTCATTTTCTTTTGCTTATTTCCAAATAAGCTCATGCTTATAGCTTATTTTTAGATCCGATCTCTTAAGCTTAAATTCTAATAAGCTAATTCCATAGCTTATTTAGACTAGCTTATTTTATATTCATGTTTGTTTAAAGCTTTTCGAGTAGGCTTATTTTAGCTTATGTCGATTGCTTATTTTTCTTATTATTTTCATTGTAGTTTCGTTTTCAAATAGATCTAGTTTTTATAAAAGTTTTAAAATAGCTTATTAGTCTAGATCTGCTAGCTTTTAGCTTTTCTATTTCAAAATACTTCATATTTTGGAATTTAAGCTTTTTAGCTTATAGCTTATTTATCCTAATCTCTTGCTTTCTTGTCTTATCTCTAATTTCATCCTTCCATCATCTAAGGCCGAAGCTTAAGGGTCTTATAAGGTTGATAAATAGATAAAGTTTTGATCTTTATGGTTTTTATGAAAGTAATTAGTAGATAAAGTTGACACCTTTACTTGCTAATTAGTGAAGGTAGAGCTTTAAAGTGATAAGCTTATTTGTTTACTTAAGTTTGTAAGCATCGGGTGATTTTATATCATATTGGTTTATCATCAGTTAATTTTCTCTTTACCTTTTTCAATACTATTAGTTTAGGAAGTATTTAGCTTAAATGTTTATATTTGATATTTGAATTGTTGCTAGTTAATTGTTATGATCAGGTGATAGTTTATTTGTGCTTTGCTAAGTGATTTGTGGATTAAAATTTATGTGTGGATTGTAATAGGTTTGTTAAATTATTAATCTTTGATTATTTTTGATTTTGTAGTTTGATTGTTTTTAAGGGCAAATTCTAGAAAAATAGTAAAACGACCACATCTAGTAATTTATTATATTTTTAAGAGTTTTTTGTCAAAATAAAACCAACGTTGTGAAGATACTTATCTTTTCTAAGTTGGTTCGCCGATAAGAGCTTAGTTAATTATTAAATCACACTTACGTAACTAAACGTTTCACTTAGCAAGCATATCTTTTTATATATACTTCTTAGTTTATTTGCTCGCTATTTGTTATCTAGTTTTCTTTAGTTTATTTTTATTAAATATTTAGTTTAAAACCAAAACCAAAAATATTCGACATTCAAGCATCAAATAAAACGCTTTCGTGAATTTCAAATTCATCTCTCGTTGGGACATGACATCCGGAAGATAAACTATTACTTGTCCTCAAGTAATTTTTATATCTAAACGGGATACTTTCTATACTATTACTATTTGATATTTGGGATATATTTTATATATACTATTTTATCGAATCAGTTTTTGGCGCCGCTGCCGAGGAGAGGTGTACGATCTACACGTAGTGTTTGAAGTTAGTGCCTTGAAGATCCTTTCTTCAGAAAGTTTATATACGTATTTTTAAAAAATAATAATAATAATAATCCAAAAATATTTTTCATTTCTACTTTATTTTTATTATTTTCTATTATCTATTTAAAATCCAAAAATATTTTACATTTCTACTTCTTTTTATTTTTATTATATATACATATAAAAAAAGATTTCAAAGAGATTATCCTTTATCCTCTTATTTCATTTAATTCTTATCTTCTTTACCCTCTTATCCGTTTAATTCTTCGACATGTCTTCGTATAACCATTTTGGTTGCTCGTGGTGTGGAGGTCCGTTTAATGGTGGAAATTGTCCTGGCTATAGCAGTGTAGGATCCGGAAATGAGTTTGTCTATGACCCAAATCCTTATTCTTATAATGAAACACCTAACTTCTTCAACCAACCTCCACAGCACCAATACGAGACATACTCGTGTGAGTTTTGTGGAGGGAACCCTCACCCGAGTTTTGATTGTCAAACAGGGAACACACCCGTCTATGATCAGGGTCCTTATTACAATCAAGATTTTGGTTTTGACCAACCTCCATATTATTCTCTGAGTCAGCCACAACAGTTTGAGTGTTGTGAGATATGTGGAGGTCCGTATTATAGTTTTGATTGTCAAACTAGGAACCCTGTTATGAGCTACTACCTGTAACAATTATGACTTTCCTTATTTTGACCAACCTCCTCAGTACCATCTTGATAATTCACAACAGTTCGACTGTTGTGAGCATTGTAGAGGTCCTCATTATGGATCTGATTGTCAAGCGGGTGACGTGTTCTATGAGCATGCTCCTTATAACAATCATGACTCATCCGGTTTTGACCAACCTTCACAATTCACACCCCCTCCGTCACTCCCCCTAAGCGAGTTAAATCAAAGAGAATTGATTACTCAAATGATCGAATTCAATAAAATTCAAGAACAAATAAACATGGATTTTTAAAATGAAATGAACCATTTTCAGGAGATGATGAACCTTAGAAATTCAAATCAAGATCCTCCCATTGACTTATATCATCTCAAGGGGAGTGACAAGGGATATAATAAGATCGATTCACTTACCATGGAGCCTTCCGACACCTTCTTAATGGGGGTAAGGTTATTAGCACTACTCTCAAAAGGGAATCGTGTAATTCATAAAGTCTTGGGTTGATGTTCTTGTTCCATTCCATAGGGAGTCGGAGGTGACATCGGTTTTTTGTTGATTAAGTGTGATATGCCTGTTGTTAATACTCCTTTTTCCCACCACTGAATGTTTGGGAACGAAAAATTTGTTTCGCTCTAGGGAGAAAATGTAGTCACTTTTTCAATGGAATACGAGGATGCTAGCTGCTTGCTAGGCATTTTGGTTTAAGTTCTTTTTTATCATTTACTCAATAATCCGTTGAGTTTGACAAAAGGATATGGTATGATGAGCCCTTTAGGTGTTGATTCATAAAATCTATATATATATGATGTGACTTCCTCAAACCCTCTCTTCGATTTAATGATGATTTCTACCTTTGTATGATATTCCACTTCTGTGATGAGGAGGCTTGAGGGACATTAGTAGTCTGGACCCCCTGGTTGACTCTGTTATTGATGAGTCACCTTTGTTAGTCAACACTTCCCTCACCGTGTATGGTATGATGTTTTGGGAGATGTTTTTGTAGATATCGACTACTTTTAGGAGAGCCTTTTAAGACATCCTCTTATATGGGGTGCGTTAGTGGGAAATTGACTTCAATTCCTAATAGGGACATAGAAGAAATTAGAACGTTTATAGCCGATGACCCTATCCGGTCCCAAGAGATGTTTGATGAACCTTAGGTAATTATGATTCGTTGTATAAGTTCATCTGAGACTAGTGACCTTTTTGAGAAGCTCATCACTGAGTTCGGCCTAGACGATTCAACTCCTATTGAAATTAATGATAGGTATCACGACTCAGAGGGTGACATTCTATATTTTGAACAATTGCTTAATGAAGACACATCTTCTGATGTATCTCCAACATTGTTACCTACAGAGTCCTCCCCACTAGTTACACCACTTCCCGATCCTAGGCAGATTTGCTTAAAGGAAGTGGAAAGATTCGATCCTTTCTTCTCCCTGACACAGTCAGAGGGAACGACGAGGGTGATGGAGACCCCTTCTTTTGGTTTTCATCATATTCCATCACCCTGTTCTACTACATACTCACCTAAGGTGGTTATGTATTACTATTACCATCCTCACCTCACATCGGGTGATGGATTTGACCATGAGCCTAAAATGAAATAACCTTAGAGTCAAGCTAGAGATTCAAACAAAAACAAGTGCTTCTCGGGAGGCAACCCGTGTTCTCTATCTCTTTCTATTTTCTTAGTAGTAATAATATATTAGTTAAGTAGTAGTTTTATAATAAGTGTGGGGGAGTGCTTCTCTCCTTGTTGTGTTTTGTGGGTGCCCTTTTTTGCTTGCAGGACTCCCTATGGTCTTGAAGACCTTCATGCTTGTTTTTAATCCTCTAATCACGCAGTCTCCGATCATCTTCACTGTTACTATCATGGTTTCCCTTTTTCTGATCATATATATTTATATTTTATATTTATTTATATATATATTATATATTATATTATTTATATATTTTATTTTATATATATATATATATATTCTGATTTTTTTTCCCCTTTCACACTTGGAGATTTTTTGAATTTATCTTTTTCCGTTCCTAAGTGTGGGGGGTCACGCGGTCTCCGATCATCTTCATGTTTATATCCTAGGAATCCTTAATCCTAATCATATATATATATATATATATGATTATATTTGCCCTTTCACACTTGGATTTTTTTGCATTTGCATTTTTCGTTCTTAAGTGTGGGGGTAAAACCCGATATTTTTGAACATTGAGGCCAATGTTCCATTCTAAGTGTGGGGGGATTTCTGCAAAATTGATCATACTTGTGCCTGTCTGTGTTCCCACGTAACCCCGTTTTAACCAAAATTTTGCTTTATTTTATATATAAAAAAATTGAAAAAAAATTAATGTTGAAAAATGAAAAAATATAATATAAAAAAAATATATAAATAAGTAGGCATGTAGGCTAGAACTAGGGATATTTTGACTTGACCGAGTTTTGCACTCTAACTGTCCCCTTAGCTTTCGAGACTAAGCGTTTGCTGAACTTTAAAATTTTGCAAAGAACGAAAAATGATAGAGTTAAATATAAGTTAGATGCTAAGCGTGGAGTAGTTGGATCTCTTTAGAGCTCATAGAGGTTAACTGTGGCTTTTTGCTCCTACCAGCTTAATAAATATTATATAATTGTTAAATAAATAAAGTTACTTTGGTTTTTGTGATTCTTAGTTTAAATCCCTTCGTAGAGATTCCTTCTGGTGAAAGTAAGATACACATCAAGGTTCTGTCGGTGTTGTAGGGAAATAGGCTACCGATTCTCGACGGCTCGCTCCCGTTGTCTAGGTAGTTAAAAGACCACATGACATGAAAATTGGGTATAAAAAAATAATAAATAATAATAATGTAATAAACTGAACCCGAAATAAGATCATTGTTTCTTGTCGGTTAGGACGCCCAATGTTGCAGTAGTTTAAAGGGTGGAAGTAATAATAATAATAATCCGAGACTGATAAAAGTTTACTGGCTCTGTCGGTTAGGACAACCGATGTGTCATTCTTCAAAAAGGTCAAGGAAATTACCTAGGTTAAAATAAGACTACTAGCTTTGTCGGTTAGGATGCCTGATGTGTCAGTTGTTTAAAGGACCGAGGGATAATAATGTTGTAATAATAATAATAATAAAGCCAAAATTTGACTCCGGGGTTATGTAAATAAAGCCTCCGTCTCTAGACTCATAGTTGAGTTGTTTCGGATGAAATAAAAAAGATAACCCCTAAGTCATGCGAAATTAGAACCTTAATGTGGACCTTATTCTCACCATATCGTCTCTTTAGGAAATGATTTCAAACTAATTATGGTCTAAACCGGGCACCTTTATGATAATAAGGACATAATTTATTTGTCACCAATAATAATAATTAAATCCTTAGAGGATTTAGGAATAAGGGAGCGAAAAGTAGCTATGCGTATACAATTAGCATTTATGAGTAGTGTTAGCATCTAGTCTTATATTTGGCTGTGATTTCGTTTTAAGCTTAGTTTGGGGATTGTGAAAAGTCGAGGATGACGAACTCCCGTTCTTAAAGACTTTTAAATAGATTTTATAAAAATTGTATCTTAGTTTTTATCTATTATTAAATAAGTGGTTAAAACGGGGGCGTTTTCGAAATAAATGATTTTTGAACCTTTTTAATGGACTTTTTCTGTTCTTGTTTGATGTGAGGGGTCATAAGTTAAAGGGGGATTTAATTACTTATTTCCGGGCGTGTTTTATAAACATTGCGTGTGGGACCAGCAATGGCTTAGTGTGGGGGAATTTGATGTGTGCTTAAACACACATCATTTTTATCCTGTAAAACACTATTAATTAGACTAAAAACATGAAATATGCTTAATATTATTGCAAATATATTTGGTTTGTGTTTTTATGTTTTGCAGGTACAAGGGATTGGAAATAAAGCAAAAACAAAGACTTTCGGTTAAGATTTGAAGACGTTTACGCGTTTTTTGAGATCAAGACGAAGTCATAAAAATTTCCCGAGCATGCCATTAGAAAGAGCACGAGATTACGGTTTCAACGGTGCTTTCATCTCTTATTGGGCCGGCCCAACACCATTTATATGGGTCGGACCGACCCATATTTATCAAAGCCTAACACCAAACGCAGGCCCATGACATTACTCGGCCCAGATAAAGAAATGCAAGAAAGAATGCATTCCGAATTGAAGTTAAAACTCAAATTTAGCCCACGTTTGAACAAAAGCCTAGCCCAAGACATATAAATGATTGGCCTAAAATAGAAGTGAATGAACCATCTTAGCCCAACACAAGTCTTGCAATTCTTGGCCTAATAAAATTGCGCAAAAGTCTAAAGATTGAAGCGAAGAATATTTTTTGCAAGAAAATCACGTGCAACCTAAATAAATAAAAGGGGTCACGTGACACTCCACTATAACTTTTATTGGCTGATATGCATCCTACACGTTGCACCCTTTATTCTTCTCATTTCTATTTGCAGCAAAGAGAATGGTTCGAGTAAATGGTATGCGTAATTAAAACGCTTCATCATAGCGACGTGGCATAATTCTAGTGGTGGATCAAAGGAATTTTCAGTCCGAGGTTGTTATTCATATAATGATTGGGTGAATGAAGGAAATTTCATGGAAATTTCATGCCCCGCTCCTCCCACACAATGTTACAATATTGCCCCTCTTCACTCTTTTTGGCTATAAAAGGATACAACCTGCAGACGATTTGGAGGATTACTTTTTAGGCAATTTAAATTAATGGTGTAGTGTTGTTTTTAGTGTAGTGTAGCTATAGTTTTCGCTTAATGTATAAGTTATGAATGGTCGTATTAGATCTTATTGTAATGGCTTATTTTTATTAATGAATATGCTTTTTCTTAAGGTTGGTTTTAATTAATGCTTATTATCTTAATGTTATTTTATTAAGCTTATTCTTTATATTTTTCTTTTGGCTTATTTTCGATTAAGCCTCATGCTTATAGTTATTTTTGCTCCGATCCTCTTAAGCTTAAATTCTAATAAGCTAATCCAGCTATTTATAGGCACTTGCTTATTTTATATTCATGTTTGTTTAAAGCTTTTCGAGTAGGGCCCTTATTTTTGCTTTTGCGATCTGATTTAATTTTTCTTATTATTTTCATTGTAGTTTCGTTTTCAAATAGATCTAGTTTTTATAAAAGTTTTAAAATAGCTTATTAGTCTAGATCTGCTAGCTTTTAGCTTTTCTATTTCAAAATACTTCATATTTTGGAATTTAAGCTTTTTAGCTTATAGCTTATTTATCCTAATCTCTTGCTTTCTTGTCTTATCTCTAATTTCATCCTTCCATCATCTAAGGCCGAAGCTTAAGGGTCTTATAAGGTTGATAAATAGATAAAGTTTTGATCTTTATGGTTTTTATGAAAGTAATTAGTAGATAAAGTTGACACCTTTACTTGCTAATTAGTGAAGTAGAAGCTTTAAAGTGATAAGCTTATTTGTTTATTAAGTTTGTAAGATCGGGTGGTTTTATATCATTTTGGTTCATCATTCGGTTCTTTCCTCTTTCCCTTTTCAATACTAGTAGTTTAGAATTATTTAGCTTAAAATGTTTATGTTTGATATTATGATTGTTGCTAGCTTAATTGTTATGATTAGTGAGTAGTTTATTTGTGCTTGCTAAGTGATTTGTGGATTGGAAATTAAGTGTGGATTGTAAAAAGGTTTGTTCATTAATAATATTCGATTATTTAGATTTGTAGTTTGAATGTTTTAAAGGGCAAAATCCGGAAAAATAGTCAAACGACACATCTAGTAATTAATATATTTTTAAGAGATTTTTGTCAAAATAAACCAACGTTGTGAGATAATTATCTTTTCTAAGGAAGTTAATTCGTTAAGTAAAACCTTAATTCACACTTGAGGAACTTTCCACGTCACTTAGCAAGCATATCTTTTTATATAGTTCTTTTCATTTAACTGTTTAGCTTATTTGTTATTTAGTATAATCTAGTTTAGTAGTTTTTAAAATTTAGTGTTAAATCAAAAACCAAAATTAAAAGATATTCAAGCATTAAATTGGAAGCATTTTCGTGAATTTCAAATTCATCTCTCGTTGGGACACGACATCCGGAGGATCTATTATTACTTTTCCTAAAGTAATTTTTATCCGACGTGATTACTATATTATATTACTCGACTAGTCGTTTACGACGAATCAAGGCGAGAGAGAAACTTTTGTGTGTGTGTTTTGTGTGAGTTTGAAATGAAAATTATCTAGATATGCATGCACCCCTTTTATACAAGGCTCCTAAATTCAAGCCTTCTTGTCCCCTAAGGGTTTCGACCGGTTATGGGTATCCTAGGGGGATCCTAAGTGCCTTTCGTCGCTTGCCGGGTTAACTAACGCTCCTAGTTCGTGATTTAAAATGTGACCCGAAGTTTTCTAGTATTTTTATTGGATTCAAAAATACATTCACATGAACTTAGAATATTCACACGATATGTTTTATAGTTAGTTTGGTTTAAATTAAGTATTGAACATTTACGGACGTGTCGGAACGCGTTGTTTGACATTCTAAGCCGTTTGCGGGGCAAACCTCCCGGAAAGTGATCAAATAAGATTGTAAACCTCTAAAAGGAATAATATATGAAATAAAAGGTTTATTGACTAAAGAAAATATAGATTGACTACCGTCAACACGGTAATTGCTAACAAAAAACGGTAAAGTCAGAATCAAAGGACTTAAATAGAACATTACATGACTAGAAAATCCGCAAAGGTTACAAGGTGTTTTATACAGGAAAGGTTACTCAACACCATGGTTACGGTGTGTTGGTCCTAACCAAGCATGTCCTCCAAGAAGCCCACTTTGGATCTTGCGGGGCCCATGCAGGGGCCACATCAATCGCACAAAAGGCCGCAAGGCTCGGATATTATTGGCCCACAAAGTACCGTGACGCAACCCAGGTGGTCGACGAATGCCACAACTGCTAAGAGTACGCTCCAATCACACGACAACCACAATGTGACTTAACGAGCATCTCGAGCCCATGGCCATTTTACCAATGTGGAATCGACTTGGTTGGACCTTTTCCGAAAGCCCAAGACGAGTAAAATTTCTGGTCGTAGCAATCGACTATTTCATAAAATGGGTGGAAGCCACACCACTTGCTACCATTACTGGGAAGAACATTCTGAAATTCGTTTGGAGCAACATCGTATGCAGATTCGGGATCTCAGGTGTCATTATTAGCGACAACGGAAAGCAGTTTGCAGAAAACCCATTCCGCGACTGGTGTAACGAGCTCAAGATCAAGCAGAAGTTCACATCAGTAGCGCATCCCCAGGCAAACGGCCAAACAGAGGTAACAAATAGAATCTTACTCCAAGGTCTAAAAACACGATTGGGTAAAGCAAAAGGCCAATGGGTGGAGGAATTTCCCAACGTATTATGGGCTCATCATACGACAGCCAAAATGAGAAATCATTGCACACCATTCAGTCTAGTTTACGGATCTGAGGCAGTCTTACCTCTTAAGATTGGGGTTCCCACGTATCATATCCAATCATACAAAGAAAATAAGAACAACGCAGACCTTCAACTAAATCTAGAATTGCTAGACGAAGAGAGCTCGCATCCTTATGTGAAGCAAAGTACAAGTTCCAAATTGAACGATACTATAACTCTAAGGACCGACATGCACACCTAAGAGTTGGCAACTTTTTACTACGTAAGAACGAGGCAAGTCAACAAGAGGGCCACAAGAAGCTCGACCTAAACTGGGAAGGACCTTACCAAATTATCGAAGCTAAGTACCCTGGGACATATGTTCTAAAAGACTTTCTTGGGAAATTAATACCCAGAACATGGCACATAAGTAATTTGCGCAAGTTCAACTTCTGAAAAATGACATCGCGCCTATGTTCAATACACTTTGAAAGTGTTATGTACATAAATAATGAGCGTATCTTTTATCTTAATAAAAAAAGTTTGTAATCACAATGCTTCGGTAGCATGATCAAACTTCATATCAATGTTAGGAAAAAGCCTGATGTTTCGATACGATATCTCGAACTTGACATTTTGATATATATCAAATGCGATACGATACACATCGTTATCCCGCTATAAAAAGGGATACAAGCTCGAAGAGCGCTGATTTAAATCCGGATATCTTCCCGCCAATAAAAGGGACACAACTCATACGGCCCAAGAGTATATGTGTACACTAAACGAAGAAATTTCCAAAGCAATATTATGCATAGTCTGGGTACTTACAACCATCATGATAGACAATACGATGGTCTACGTCAATCAAACGGCTACCACAACACATGCTAATATCAAAGGCAAAAAAAAATTCATAAAGAGATATCACCTCATGCCCATATAATTAGACACATGCACTTCACCATAAAATATTACTATCTTCTTTAGTTATCATAATCACAAATACTATACTCTTACTACATGCTCACCAGGCATGTCATATACATACTCTGTTACATTTTTCGATTAGATATACATTTTTTATATTATCCTACGCAAAATAACAGATTGATATCAAAAGTTACACCATAGATATGTTTCGACATAGAAAAAAGAGAATATATATATAAGAAAATAGTATATAATATTCAACATATAAAAAAGTAATTTAAAGTAGATATAAGGCTCATCAGGTGCTTATGTCTAGTTACTGATATTAACGTATTAGTTATGTAAAGACAACTTAAAATATTGATCTATGTAAATTGATACAAAAACAGTAGGAGTTTTTACATGGGTCATCTCTTTCCCCTGTGCAAATAGAAACTCTGTTTTGGTTAAACGACAACACCAACCTTCAAACAAACATCTTACACATTAAAACTATTTTACAAGGATATATCATACACGAAACGAAATTTGATACATATCCGAGTAGCCACACATCATCTAAGGCCAAAAGTGGCTACATATAAAACTTTATCACTTACTATTATACATTACGACCCAACATACGATTCGAGCTCAAGCGCTCTGCCTCTGGCCCGAGTGCTCACAATGACGACGCAACACATAACGTAGTAACGAGACGAGGGCACCAATCACATCATTCATGCATTCTCACTTGATGCTTTTAAAACCCGCTATGGCTTTAATAACCCTTTGCGGCACAAAGTCGTTTCGAGGATCCTGATGACGGTTTTCCTCTAGCATCATAAACAGCAACTTCGAAACCTCTTGTTGAAACTCATCACTCTTAAAAACCCTCTTAAGAGCTTGAGGAATACCCTTCTTCAAAACCCAGCCAAGATCCTCAGTTAAGACAGTCTTTTCCTTATAACCTTCGACAACATGTTGCTCAAGTCGACCTCATTCTGTTTTGACTTGTTAAGGTCCAACAATGTGCTATTGTAACTCGAGAACGCCAACTCACACTTGGCCTTAAGATCTTCATTCTTAGCCTGCAAGTTGCATAAACTCTGCTCCATATTCGCGTTTAGTGATTGAGCTATGGCTAACTCCTGTGCAAAGTCGGGTTGATTATTTAGACACCCGTAACCTTGTTGCTCAGAAGGGTGACCATAAGCTTGCTCCACGCCAAATTGATTTTCATGCTTCATCTTCGTCATGTTCACATCCCCTCCGCCCATATAGGAAAGAGGATGGTCTTCTAACGAGGCCACACCGGAGCTACTTCCAAACTCAAAGTTCCCTTTGGGTAGCCGGAACTTGTTACCAAAAGAGCCCAGGTCTGATGGAAAATCAACCGGGTTAGGGGATACATGAGGCCCTTGTCCTAAAGTTTTCTCTCCATGCGAGGCTTTCTCACCATCCAACAACTTCAATAGGTTTAAACCTGCAAAGTAGAAACACGCTTATAATAGAGTCGTTTTAAAAAAAGAAACAATACACAATCACCACGCACCTGTTTTATCATCTTTGTTTGGAGATTCCATGCGAGATTCCTAGAGGAATGTATGAAACAGATGTGAACGAACCAGGAAATTTATACACATTCGATACGGCAGTAACCGTCTCTCTCATCATCTTATTACTGTCAACGATTGATACTATACATGTAGACTATATAGCTTCCTTGAGCCGCGCTTCAAATGTTGGGATTAATTATAAATTAGTATGGCTTACTAGTTACAGTGCCAGTAATTAATCAGTTAGTACTTTGTTGCTCTAGAGTAGTTAGTATGCCAGTACTAAACTTTAGACTGTCTGAAGGATTAAGACTGATGGTTATAGAGTTACTATGATGGTTCCGATTAATGTGTACTGAAATTAATGCTAATTCGTCAAATAGAGATTGAGTTAATGTACTTGACTAAAAGTTAATGATGATTAGGCAACAGAGACTGAAGTTAAGATGATTAATGTGATTGAGAATATGACTAAATATTTTGGAGAAAAGTATCTAAATTTTTCACCAAACGATCTTGTTCATTCCACTGCTAGTAGTAGTTTCCATGTAGTGTTATGTATTCGCACTGCTAGAGAAAGGTTTCTCATCTGAAGTTTTTCCACCTGCAGTTTAGGATAAGGATTAAAAAGTTAACTGCGGTATTGTTATATTTGAATTAATCGTCTGTATAATCTTTGTTTTTAGAAGATATGGAGGATTCTCCTTGTCCAAGGTCTTGTGCTATAAAAATGAAGTCTTAGGTTAGGTATTAAGATATACTTTCAATATCACTCTGAAATACATTCTTTCATCGCTTTAAGGTGGTGTAAACCTAGTATGGTTGAGTACTGTATTATTAAAATCTATAATATTCAAAGCTAGCTTTTGTGTAACTCACTGTTTCATTCATTTCATTGCTATTCTTCTTGATCATTAAAGGTTAGATTCCGCATAACCTTTGGTGAAACATCTTAACAAAGTTTCTCTCATTGTTAGTTTGGATTTATCTAAGGTGACAATAACCTTACAAGCTAAGGCATTAGATCTAAGTTTGTGAACAAAAAATGGTATCAGAGCTTGTTGAGAAGCTTTGAATAAGAAGAAGAGCATCCTACAAACTTTGCATTAATGGCATATACATCTTCAAGAAGTTTTTCAGTTCAGATAATGAGGTATATGATAATTCCTTTTGTTCTAAATCATGTAGGAAAAACACAAAAAACCTCAACAATAAAGTTATCAAGTTAAACGAAGAACTTAGTGATTGTGAGACTGATTTGTATAACTACAAAAGAGGTTTATCACAAGTTGAGGCTAGACTTGTTGAATTTAAAAATAGTGAGATTAAGTTCTGTGAAAGAATTGGAGTTCTTGAGAGAGATTTAGAGCTTAGAGATAATAAATTGAAAATCTCAAGAATGAACTTGAAGAGGTAAAGAAAGAAAAAGAAAGCATGGACTTTAAAATAGAAAATTTTGAAAATTTTGCAAAAGATCTAGACTGTCTCTTAAGGACTCAAAGATCTGTTAAGGATAAGACGGGTCTAGGGTTTAATGAGTATACTGCCGTGCCACCTTCTCCTGCACAAGTCTATTCACCTCCTAAGATGATCTGTCTTGGACAGGTTTGCCTGAATTTGTTGATGACACTGTTACTGATTATAGTAGGCCTACACCTAGTATAGATGTGTCAAAAGATGTAAGTGATGAGTAGAAGGCAATATGGAAAAGTAATAGTGTCTCTTTCTCTGAACAAGGAGGATCAATTGGTAATGATGTATCAAAACCTATGATTAGGTTTGTAAAAGAAATTAGTTGTCCTAGTGTCTCTAAAGTTAATAATACTGCAAAGTCTAGGAAACCAACTGTGAAGTATGCAGAAATGTACAGGTCATAAAGGCCCAGAGGAAATCAAATGAACTGGAATAATCAGAAGTCCCAACAGCTAGGAAGTGACTTTGTGATGATCAAGAAAGCCTGCTATGTATGTGGAAGTCTTGAACACCTGCTGTAAACACAAGAGACATGTTAATGATCAAAAACAGGTTAAACCAGTGTGGAACAACTCAAAGAGGGTGAATCATCACTATTCAACAAGAATAACTCACCCCAATCCAAAAAGAAATATGATTCCACAAGCTATTTTGATGAGGTCTGGGAGAAAAACAATTAATGCTGCTAAGCCAAAAGCAGTACATAATGCTGTTAAGGCTTCAACATGTTGGGTTTGGAAGCCAAAGAACAGAGTAATAGATCATGTCTCCAAATATAACAATGCATCAATCACTTTGAAAAGATTTGATTACATTGATGCACAAGGAAGATTCAAGTCTGTGATGGCTTGGGTTCCCATAAGAAGATGATTTGGAGGATCCTTCCAAACAGGGGAGGAAAAATGCTCAAATTGATGAAGATCACTTTGGTTCAGATGGATGCACAGACTCAGGGGAGGCATGAGCATGATCAAGAATTTGATGCAGAAATTACTACTGTTGGTGCAGAAGTTGATGATATTGCTGCTGAAACTTAAGTGTACATCAGAAGGAGTGCAGCAAAGACAAAAGATAAAGAAGAAAGGCAGAGGATTTCCAGAGCAGAAGGTTTAATTCAAGATCTTCTTCAAAAGATATTCATGAAGGCTAAAAGATCAAGATGATGAGATGTTTGGAAGCATCCTCTCCAGGTTAGCATTTTATTCTAGAAACTTGATTTGAAGATGGAGTATCAAGTTTAGGGGAGGATTGTTAGGAATAAAATGCTCTAAGGCATTCCCACTGTTAGTCATGTTCATTCCGCCAGTATTAATCAGTTAGTACTGCTAGAGTAAGTTAGTACTGCCAGTACTAACTTAAGACTGTTGAAGGACTTAGTACTAGTTATAGAGTTACTAATGCTGATTAGTCAAATAGAAGACTAAAGTTAATGCTACTGTTGAAGTTAATGCTGATTAGTCAAATAGAAGACTGAAGTTAATGCTAATTGACTGAAATTAATGCTGATTAGTCAAACAGAAGACTGAAGTTAATGATGATTGAAGAGATTAATGCTGATTGAGAATTTAACTAAATATTTTGGAAAGTATTAAATATTTCACTAAACCGATCTTGTTCATTCCCACTGCTAGAGTATTTTCCCACTGCTAGTGTTATGTATTCGCACTGCTAGAGAAAGGTTTCCACTGCTGAAGTTTTTCCACTACTGTCTTAAGGATAAGGATTACACAAAGTCAAATACGCGGTTATTGTTATATTTAGAATATATTCTGTGTATATCTCTTGTTTTTAGAAGATATGGTTAGGACTTATCTTGTACAGGGCTCCTTGTGCTATAAAATGAGTCCTTAGGTTAGTATTAAGATATACATCTTCAATATCAATCTGAAATACATTCTCTCATAGCTTTAAGGTTGTGTAAACCCTAGTACTGGTTGAGTACTCGTATTATTACATCAATAATATTAAAGCTTTTTGTGTAACTCACTGTTCCATTCATTTCATTGTTATTTTTCTTGACCATTAAAGGTTAGATTCCGCATAACCTTTGGTGAAACATCTTAACAAAGTTTTTCTCTTTGTTAGTTTGGATTTATCCAAGGTGATAATAACCTTACAAGCTAAGGCATTAGATCCAAGTTTGGGAACAACACAAACTACATAGTAGGGGGCTTGATAGGCTTACGAGCATGTATGAGTAGTTACGTAAAAGAGTATATATTTAATATATCTGTGCTTTGCATGTATATAAAAGAAATAGACATGTCACATGGGCCAGCCATTTAAATAAAAGAATTTTAGAAGTTCTATCACTTGCCAACTTGCTAAATGAGATAAAGGAAGTGAGTCACTGCATTAAATGAATCACGTGATAGAAGAATATATTCGACTGCAAGATTCTTATCTTATGAAAAAATCAAAGCCTTCACTCCCTTATAAATAGGGGGCCGGTACGGTAAAGTCATAACAACACACACCAAATACAATTAAAACTATATATATCTCTCTCTCTCTTCATATACTTCTTCTCTAAACACTAGTATTTACTAGTAACCTCATCCGACTTGATCGTCAAAGTCTAATACGTGGAGCAAGTCTCGGTTTATCCTAAAACTGTGATCTTTGTATTTTTTTGATTAATACAGATAAACAGGGCACATCATTTGCAATTAGCACCCTCACCCTGACCTGTGGATCAGCGTATTCATCAGTAACAAACACAATGCATTCAAGTAACTGTCAGACTACAAATCACCAAGAAGCAAATATTAAAAAACAATTAATCACAAACATATCATGACTAACTAGAGGGAGGACTTCATAAATTATGTCTATAAGGAGGAAGGAACGTGTGTAGACCATAAACAACAACAATATAACAACTTATGGTTTATCAGTTAGAAGCTCTACAAGAACAAATTTTCTCCTACTCCGAGCAGAATTCTTCCGGATCAGCAACCCTTGATTGTATATATATATAGTCTGATTATGGACTAAACTATATACTTGTCTTATATGCTTGAATGAATTTTCATGCATTTATACAACAGCGACTAAGACCATGAGAGTTAATCTTGTTCATGCTTAGTCGATTCATATATAATCAAAGCATCATAGATCATAAGTTAGTTTCCATATACTTGGTCTAAATCCTTTGTATCATATGCTTTGAAGCAAGTAACAGCTGGGAGATATATTTAAAGTTGATTTTTGTCATGTTCATCATACATGGGCCGTCAAACAAACCTCAAAGGAGCAGGGTCAAAGTTATATCCTTCTATGGCCCTGTAAAGCCCTTACTACCCAATGTTGCAGGACACTGCTTGACTTCTTTATATGACTTGTTTAGCTTTTAAGAGATCCAACTGTCTCTCTGATCATCACTCAACACCTAGGCCAACCTTAACATGTACTCTGAAACTAACTCGTATTGTAATAATGTTAGTAGATGTAATTACCAAACACACGCAGATCAAGCTATCTTAGATAGTAGATGAAATACAAAGTCAGATGGCAATGGCAGAACTATTAAGGGGCAGGGGAGGGTCCCGCCCCCCAAAAGTTGTGACAACTAATGTAAATATTACTTCTTCGGTCTCAAAGTTATTGTCCATCTTTTTATTTTGGTATGTCTAAAAAATTCGGCCCCCAAAACAAATGTTCAAGTTCCGCACTGTCAGATGGTCATGCTCAAATTCACTATAATGTGTATAATATTGTAACTAGGAACACACATTACTCATGTACACAAGGAATTAACGATGCACGTACGTGAGTACTATGCAACACGGAAATGTAATACTTACAAGAGCACACTAAGATACCACTTGAACCATGCATTAAACCTTGTATAGTAGATTTTCAAGTAAAAGTCAATTAACAAGACAGGTTTAATATAAATGCAGTTAGTAAAAGACTAATAAGAAAACATTAAAACCTTCAGATAACATAAAATAGATATTCAGCCATAATATTCTTGTCAATATCGCAAGATAACAATCACAGTGAATTTGGTTATCACAAGACCAAGACACAAATTCTTTAAATTATATCGATTAGTCTTTCCCAGAAATAGAGCCACAACTGTAAAGAGTTGAAGGCCTTGTATAGCTTCGTAACACAGCTCCATCTCCTACTCGAATACCACTAAAATTCTTCAGAACTTTAGCATTACCTAACAGATACTTCACCGCCTTTGTATCACATTTCATCCAGAAGAATCCAGCGATTTTGATAACCTCAAGATGTAACTGGAGACAACTAGGTGGAGTTTCTGGTTCCGTCCAATCAAAGTCTTGTGGATCTTTCAAATTAGAATATGAAGCATAGTGTTCACAATCCTAACAAGAAACAAGCAAACACAATGTCATATATTTATAATAACATATAATAGATGGAAATTAAAAGCGGACCATTTGTAGTTTTTTTAGTAAAAGATCACCTTTCGAATAGTAAGAGTTTGTAGAATAGGGGAGTTTTCCAGTAAAGAGAACAATAAGGTCCAACCACACAATCTGGGAATTTCTATCTCCAAACAGGACATGAATTGCAATGTGGGCACATCACTAAGATAGTGTTTGCTTAGAAGCTACAATAAGATCAATAAATTTACAGGTCAGGCATACCATTAATAAAAACATTTAAAGAACATTATAAAAGAATAAAAACTTACATAAGTTGTAATATTGTCTAATAAAAGGGACTTTGCTGCACTAATTGCATGTAAAAGACCACATGCACACACTATGTGTATCATTGAATAGCTCTGTACAACATGATCCTAAGAAGAAATATGCATTAATGGGCGCTAACGAACCCTGGATAACATAGTCTACAGACTATATACCATACATTTTGATAACAACCTTCTTAATAGTTTCCTTATTAATATTTATTTAGTTTCCTTTATTATATTTTCTTTGTGAACAAGTTAAGTATAACGCAACTTTTATGATAAATAGGGCATTGGGGTTGTATTCTTATTATGTAGAATGAATATGATTTATTAATTAATTGGGGGATCGACTTATCTCATTAATATAAACCATCGGGGGTCGGTTTATCCCATAAATATATACTATCTATCTTGTTTATTTTATTCTCTTTATTCTATTATCGATTCGGTTCGTATCAATTGCTATCATAGCTATTTTGATTCTAGGGTTTCAAAATAAAAAACTTAAAGTTACTGTTCATCAGAAGCTACTGTTCATCTGAAGTACTATTCGCGAGTGTGATACTGTTCATCCAGAACTTTGTTTGCCCAAACAATATTTTGTTTTATTGTATCCTGATTTATTAAATCAATGGCGCATATAAGGAATGCTATAATGGAAGAGCATCAAGTAAGTATGGAGGCTTACAAAAAGGTCCATCAGGAGACGGTGAGATCTAAACATAGGATGGCAATTGTGCAGCAAAGTATGTAGATGGATATATATGACATCAAACAAGTACTTGCGCAAAGACAGAAACAAATGGGTATTAGAGCTTACCAAGTGGAAGAGGATCAGAGGAGTGAAGAATGGAATCAAAAGATTGAAGAATGGAATAGGCGTGAATAATGGAATAGGCGTAAAGAATGGAATAGGCGTGAAGAATGGAATGAGAAGATTGAAAAATTGAAGAATCTAATTCAGTCTTTCATTCGGAATCCCATATCGCCTGTTAAAACGCCACCAGGAACAACGAAGGTACCCGCAAAACCGATTCAAAATACCTCACTCTTTGAAGAAAATAGTGGGCAAAGTTTTCGTAGCGATAAGGTGGAGAAGGAGGTGATAGACATTAGTTTTATAGGTGCTTTTGTCACAGGTTCAGAAGTTGCTGATGGATATGGTGGGGAAAACCTACCACAAACAGACATTATACTTAAGAATTTGAATTCATAAGACATTAGTACATGCATTGGATCTCCGGAATCAACAAACAACCAAGAGAACAGGATCACGATTGGGGCATAAGATCAATCACGTGTACCGAAGAAGGATATGCCCTCTTATGGTCCAAGAAAACAACAATTAGGTAGACTGGTTTTTGGTGCAGAAGTGGAAATTCCAGTTGAGTTTGATTTAAGGACTTTTGAGGGGCTTCACTTTGATCTAGGGAGGGGATAAAAAAGAAGAACATGGAATCCAGGGATTACTTACCATCAATCAGGAAGAAAAATTTTGAGTGGGCTGATAAATAATGTGTCCCAACATTTTGAGCTTATTGCTTACCGACATGCAAAGAAAATAGTTCAAAGGAGAGTTTGGGATCCCAGAATCACGTGAGGCAAGATTATGAAGCAACACCTTAAGGACAAGGTATTTTTGAGGGCGGGAGTATTGATAAGAACCTTCTTAATAGTTTCCTTATTAATATTTATTTAGTTTCCTTTATTATATTTTATTTGGAACAAGTTAAGTCTATGGAAACTTTTATTATAAATAGGGCATTAGGGTTGTATTCTTATTATGTAGAATGAATATAAAGTATTGATTTGTTAATCAATTGGGGGGTCGGTTTATCTTATTAATATAAACCATCAGGGGTCAATTTATCCTATCAATATAAACTATCTTGTTTATTTTCTTCTCTTTATTCTATTATCGATTCGGTTCGTATCACGTTTCCTCTATATGGAGTTGTTCAATTTTAGGGAGATCAAGAAGAACTGTGCTGATTGCACAAGTAAGAGATGTGCAATACTTTTAGCGATGGACATGTGATATCATATACATGTTCTTCACTATAGTATACTCCTCCTAAAGATAAAACCTTAAGTTTTGGGCAATAACGGAAGATATTTTTTGTTAGTTCAAAGGGAGGACGGATGACCATAAATGTAAGGGACGTCAGATTAGGCAACCAAAATAACCTTGGAACTGTTATCTGATGTGTGAAGTTTGAAGATAGTTCTAAATCTGTAAGGCTGTCAAATGTGAAAAAACTTGAAGGCAATTCCAAGCAAGACACGTCTAGATACATCTCATATGCTTTACGCCTAATAGCATCACAAATGATATCATTAATCGCTCCACACGTAACATCATGTCTACAAGTTAGGCGAAACTTCTCAATCTCTTGTGAGTTGTGAGTTTAAGCGATTTAATATTCCATGTATGAGATTTAAATCCAATAAACGTTTGGACCTAACATGAAAATCAAGATTGTAAAGGCAAAACCAGACATCCTTCTACCTTTTTGACAAAACACTAGTAGAAACAGCCTCTTTAGCGTTGAGGGATGAGATTATGATTGCAAGAAGGTCATCTGGTAAATTGCTAATTCTATCCATCCAAATTTGGGCAAGAAAAGTTTTCTTTCTAATTTGAAAACTTTTACAACCCCACGATAACAGCTTAGTTATACTACCTATTTATTCGTTTGATGGTTGTCTCGGGATTAAAATTCACTGTAAATGAAAAGTAAGGTTAGGATTTCGAGGAAGAATTAGAGAATACATACAACATTATCAATCGTACCAAAGTGGAAAAAGCTATAAGAAGTAAGTAGGCGAACCTAAGATTGAGATTAAGCATCTGGATCTCAAAGAGAGACGGATTCTTTATGAAACCTTATCAAATGAAAACAAAAGCACAATTTAGAAAGAACACTCCAAATGAAAATATCACTGGACTTAAGGGCTAATAAATGTTTGTTTTAACTATTACCAAACTTTACCAAAGTAAAACGCGTTGCACGTGAACTTAGTCTATTTTTAACTAATACACAAAGAAACATGATACCTTGTAATTAATACAATTTGTTTTCTGGCACTGTGTAATCAACTTAACACTATATCAAAACTCTCACTTATCAGCAACTGTGCCAAAGAACAATATGCAGGATCCTAATTTTTAACAGTTGTTTCATACCTTCAGTGTAAACAAAAAAGCGTAGACAATCGTATTAACACTTGATTTGGTCCCTGACTATTCATTTATCCTTTAAAAACAACTTATATACAAGTTTGTAAGAATCTGTGTGGCGGTGGGTTCAAACCCCTTGTGGATAGTCAGGCCCAAACAAGGCCAGAAACCATGGTTAAAAAAAGTTAGTGAGAAATAAATCATCTGCACACAACATGTCAATCAGCCGAACATTTTATACATTATTAGCAGTAAGAATGCATTCTAATATGCATTGTTGCTACAATGTCAAACTCAGATGTATCTTCTAAGACTAAGTTCCAGCCTATCATTTTACCACAACATAACATAAATAAAGCACTAATATCTATGAAACTTACAAAGCATGAGTTTGAATCACTTTCTTTTTAAATAGCTAAAAGCAAAAAAGACCCATTAATGTAGACAAAGAAGGGACCGGTTTATTTTTCAAAAAGATAATTGGAAATTAGGTACATTTAACTGAAAACTTTTCAAAAGAGTAATGTGATGTTATTTTCATGAGATAAGGGTCATAATTACAAATATGCAAAATGTACCCAAAAAAACAAGGGATACTAGTCTTTCGGTATATCATTGAAAGAGTTAATGGATACAGAATTTGAAAGAGTTAGTGAATAACCTGCGTAAATGAACAAGGTGGAAAATGAATAAACCATAGAGAAAATCTTAGACAGCTAGAAGCAAAGAGTAACATCTAACAAATAATCCTTGCAATAACAACCTGGTGCTTCTTGGAACAACAAACGAGTTTAATATACATTTATTTTGCCGGGAGCAAAGTATTGTATACTATAGAAAAGGCTATAGTATTCCCCTAAGTAACCAAAATGAAACAAAACAGGTAGAGGTGGAAAAATCGATCCATATGTTTACTGAAGGTTGATTCGAGGTATGTTTTATATATCTGACGTGTAAAATAAATGTACAAAATGCTTAAGATAAATGTACCGCACATGTTAAAAGTCTCTCAACGTGTTACCTCATACATAAATTTACCCTGAAATGACCCACTCTTACTAGACTTGTTTTGCCCCATCTAGAAATTTACCCGTTTTAACCCGTCATCTAACTCGCCTATTTTGCCACCTCTAGACAACAGATAATGAAATAGAATCTTCCTACCTGTTGTTCCTTATAAGCATATCAATGCCATTTTTTAGTTGCTTTACTGGAGTGAAACAGATTGTCACGAGAAAAATGACAAAGGTGTTGGAATATGTTAGTTGGATCCGCGTTAAATACATTAGAAATACGTGAGCCTATTGGGGGCACACACGTTAGAATACAGAGAGTATGTTTTACTTCACGATATAATTTAAATAGTCGTTAATTTACGTTAATTGTTTAACTAGTTTAACGAATAGTTTAAATATAAAAACTGAGGGACTAAAATGAACAAAAACCGAACCCGAGGGAAGCAATTGTTTGTCCGAATCCCCTAGGTTCTAGAAAGGGGGTGTTTGTTCGGTTATAGAGAAAAAGGGGGAAAAGGAAACAATGTTTCCTTGTTGTACAAGAATAGGGTTTGGGCTTGTGCCTATATAAACACAACCCCTACACCTCATTCTTCATTCATTCACAACATTTACAAATCCTTAAAAACCCTAAACTAGTTTCGGTTTTACTCTCCTCCCTTATTCGACCGAATTAAATCCCTCAAGGGATTTTTGGTTCTTCTTTTCCCTCAACCAAAACTCAATAAAACCCTTCTAGGGTTTTCGGTTCATCTTGTTCTCCTTGCTCGACGTTACAAGTTCAACTACGAAGGTGTTCATTAGGTTCTATCCTAGCTTAACGAAGTTAAAAACCCCGACTAGGGTTTTTCGGTTCCAAATTCAGTGCAAACCCTAAAAGGGCTTGACGATTTTCGGTTATACTCACAAGGGTGCATTTGGTTATTAATTCAAGACACACGGTGTTTGGTTCATGAAGTCAAGGCTAGACAACTTGGCATACTTGGTTGACATGTTTGTGTGAGCAACAGTAGAGGTAGTAATTTAACTGCTAACTCGTTTTTAGGATCTAAGGCTTAAAGGTTAGTTTACTTCCCTTTTATTATGTGTTAATTTATGTGCTAAAGCAAGATCTATTCCGCTGCGTGCTCGAAGCTAACTTGGTTACCTAGTTTGTTAAATCCCAACAGTGGCATCACGAGTCAACTCGTTGTGGCATTAGGGTTACACGTTTTGAATTATATCATGTCTTGAATTGTACACGCCTAGATTTAATTCACATGCTTAATCTGCTGTGTTTTATATTTTATTTATTGTTTTCTTGCAAATATGGCAAAGATTATGCAAATCCTTGCCATAATCAAATAAAATTTGTAGATCTAGATCTTGAAAACTATTAATTGTTAATATAGGTTAAAAAGGAATAAAATTAAATTGTTAATTTAATAGATTTGTTTCTTTTTATAGTAAATCACACTATATATCTAAAAGATCTTGATTTTTTACTTATGGTAATTAAAATCTTTTATTTTTGAAAACTAGATCTTTTATATATTTAGTTTGATTTTGTTTCCTTGTCCGGCCATAAGACCTACTCAATTACTTTTGTGATGAATGAGGCGATCTAGGCACATTGATGAAAACCTAGTGAGAGTCTTATGGTTCTCCAATTGGGGAAGACTCGCTAGAGAACTTGGATTTTACATGTTTACTTGTTAATTTAATGTATTCTTTAGTTTTAGTCTTCTATGTGCATATTTTTACTTGATTACTTGCTTACACGCCTAATATGTATGCAATACAGACTAATACTTAAAGAGAGATGATAGTAAAACTAGTCTATTAATTACACGCCTAAATACATGTTCATTGTGACCTGCTATTTGTTTCGTGAAAAACTTGTTTTTTGTGAAAATTAATTAGACTCTAAACTATGATTTCAAGATTAATTAAAAACTGGACATTATGAATTATTGAGAGGTACGACTCATCTACTAGAACAAACTATAAGAGAAGTTTAAGGCGGATTTTCCTAAAGAATCTAGGTTTTTAATAAGCATCGCGCTGACCTGGTTCTCCGCTTCTTTGTGCGTTCGAATGGAGTTACCGTGAACCAATGTATTACTACAATGTCAACTATAAAAGTTTTTTAAAACAAGTGCTACAAAGTTGTTTTGCATGCCTCTTTGTACACGTCTTTGACACTTTTATGTGTATATCCCTATGTAAAATTTTAAGTCAATGCCATCCAACCAAGAACACGTGCATTTGGCTTGGCCTCTTTGGTCAGACCTTAGGGTCATTCCAACCCATGGCAAATTTGGTTCACTGGTCAGACCTCTAACTATTTTTGCGCGTTCTTGCTTGGTGGACTTAAATCTGGTTACCTGGTCAGACCTCGGACTTGAGGCATAAGATGAGAACTAAACATGCTCATGACATTATTATATGATTACTAATGTTATGACTAGTCTCATAAATCTAAGAGTTGCATCAAATGCAATTAACGCTCGTCGCTTACCTCTTGCCTTACTTGTTTTCGTATTGGTCAGACTTTGTTAATAAGTGGGAGGTCAAGTTGGATCTTAGTCTTAATTAGTAAATTAGTTGGGGAGTTAATTCTATTAAGAATTTAATTATCAAAAATACTAATAAATTTGAACTTTTCTAAATGTAGATGACTACCACTGTAGTAAATAATTCATTATTCAGGACGTTTTTTGAAAAACAAAAATTAACTGGAATCAACTTCATGGAATGGTATCGCAATATTCGGATTGTGCTCTCTGTTGAAAACAAGTTACCATTCCTGGAGCAGCCAATACCTGCTATGCTAGTTCCAGCTGAAGGACAAGTACTTCCTCTAGATGTCCTTAACACCCACACTGCATGGGTCAACGCTTCAAAGGAAATCGCTGGTCTAATGCTTATGACCAAGGACCCAGATATCCAAAAGAATCTAGAACACCTTGGTGCATATGATATGCTAAAGGAACTGAAAATGTTGTATGCACAACAGACAGATCAGGAACTTCTTCAGATCATGAGAGAATTTCACGCGTGCAAATAGGAAAAAGGACAGTCTGTAAGCTCTTATGTTCTCAAAATGAAGAGCTATATAGACAACTTGGAGCGTCTCGGTCATGCCATGACTCAAAACCTTTCTGTAAGCCTTACCTTGGTCTTACTGTGAAAGGAATATGATGGTTTTGTGCAAAATTATAACATGCATAGCATGGGGAAGATCGTGACTGAGTTGCATGCTATGCTGAAGCTACATGAGCAAACTTTTCCTCCAAAAGAAGCTGCACCTGCTCTTCATGTTATAAGAGCAGGAAGAATCCAGAAAAACCAAAAGAAGAAATTGCATAAGGCTGCTAAGGGGAATCAAGGGAAAGGCAAAGCAAAGATAGGCTATGCACCTGTGCCAACACCACCTTTTTCTCCCAAACCCAAGAATCCTCCAACACCCAAGAAGGATAATCCAGCGAAGGACGCGATCTGCTACCAATGTGGTGAAGTAGGTCATTGGAGAATGAATTGTCCTGTTTATCTCGTCGAGTTGATGAAAAAGAAGAAGCTATCTCAAGGAGCTAGCACTTCAGGTATTTTCACCATAGAACTCTACTCTATTCCTAGTACATCTTGGGTTTATGATACAGGTTGTGGTACTCATATCTGTATTACTACTCAGGGTCTCAAGGGAAGCAGGAAACTAAAGCCATGAGCTTTAAGTCTGTACGTGGGCGATGGTCATCGTGCGACAGTTGAAGCTATTGGAGAATTTCATTTGTGTCTTCCTAGTGGACTTGTTTTAATTTTACACGATTGTCATTATGCTCCCTCTATCACTAGAGGCATCATTTCAGTTTCACGTTTATACAAGGATGGTTTTGTTAACCGCTTTGAGAATGATAATTCAATTTCTGTTTCTAGGAATAATTTGATTTATTTTAAAGCTATCCTACGGGATGATATTTATGAAATTGTTTTGTCTTCTCCTAATACAAATGATAGTTCTATGTATGCTGTTAGCAATAAAAGAGCCAAGCTTAACTTGGACTCTGCTCTCTTGTGGCACTGTCGTCTTGGACACATTAGCAAGAAACGCATTGAGAAGTTGCAACATGATGGACTTCTCGATTCAACTGACATCAAGTCTTTTGAAAAGTGTGTTTCCTACATGTCTGGAAAAATGGTAAGAAAACCTTATTCACATCAAGTGGAAAGGGCTAAAGATCTACTTGGACTAATCCACACTGATGTATGTGGTCCATTTAAGATTATGTCAAGACAAGGAGCAAGCTACTTCGTCACCTTTACTGACGACTTTAGTCGTTATGGTTATGTTTACTTGCTTAAACATAAACATGAAGTGTTTGAAACTTTCAAAGTGTTTCAAAAGGAAGTAGAAAACCAACTCGGGAAGACCATTAAGTCACTACGTTCTGATCGTGGAGGTGAATATATGAGTCAAGAGTTTTTGGATCATCTAAAGGAGCATGGGATTATTGCCCATCGAACTCCTCCTTACACGCCACAACATAATGGTGTGTCGGAGAGGAGAAATAGAACACTGCTAGACATGGTTCGCTCCATGATGAGTCAAACTACTCTTCCAAAGTCCTTTTGGGATTATGCCCTTGAGTCTGCTGCACGCATTCTCAACATGGTTCCAACTAAGAAGGTTGATAAGACACCATACGAAGTATGGCATGGGCAAGCCCCTAAGTTGTCTTACTTAAAAGTCTGGGGTTGTGAGGCACTTGTTAAGCGTGATACACTTACCAAACCTGACAAACTGGAACCCAGATCTATTAAGTGTATCTTTGTAGGATACCCAAAGGAAACAATGGGATATTCTTTCTACTACCCATCTGAGAACAAAGTCTTTGTTGCTCGGAATGTTGAATTCCTTGAGAATAGTCTTATAGCTCAAGAAGCCCCAAGTGGGAGTCTAGAAGATCTTGAAATCATTCAAGAAGAAGATACGCGTCCTTTTTTAGACAATAGCTTAAATCATGAAGAGGATGATCAAAAAATTGATGAACCTCAAAGTGATATCAATCCCATTCGTAGGTCCACAAGGACACGCCGTTCCCACTTATTCGACAGTGTTATCATCGATGCTGAGGAACATGAGTTAAGGGATCTTGGTGAACCCGCTAACTATAAAGCTGCATTGTTGGATCCTGAATCTGACAAATGGCTTAATGCTATGAATGTGGAAATGCAATCACATGAGTCGAACAACTAAGTTTGGGAGTTAGTTGGATCTTCCTCATAACAGCAAAAACCGTTGGTTATAATTGGCTCTTCATAAAGAAGATCTCGACTGGATGGCGCAGTACAATCCTATAAAGCTCAGTCTAGGTAGCGAAGGGCTTCACTCCAATACCTCAGGGATGATTATGAAGAGACATTCTCTCCTGTTGCAGACATTGAAGCTTTAGGATTCTTATAGCCATAGAACTGCGTTTTTATGACTTTGAGATTTGGCAAATGGCGATGTAAAATGCCTTTCCTCAATGGATATCTCAATGAAGAGGTATTACATGGAGAAACCTGAGGTGTCTGTTAATCAGAGAGTTTCCAAAATGAGTATGCAAAGCTAAAGGTTTCCTTTTATGGACTTAAGCAAAGCATATAGGCAATGGAATTAAACGATTTGATGATGAAATTAAAAAATTTTGTGAATTTAGTCAAATCATGATGAGCATGTGTATTATGTACAAGCTAGTCACATTGTGGGAAAGTTATGTCACTTTCCTAATCTTGTATGTCGATGACATATTGATCATGGGTGTAACAACCGGCAATTTTTGGAATTTTAAATAACTACTTTACTCTTTGAATTTTTGGGTCGGACTTGACTTTTTGACCTTTTACGGCCGCATAATAACGATTACCGCGTAGCCAGTAAATTTTTGAAACATATTTAAATAATAAATCATATTTATTATTACTCATCTCTCATTTACACGTCTATTTTTCCAACTTATTTGAAACGAAAATAAGAAGACATCTCGCAAATTTTGAAAACCGCGTACAACGTTCCGACACGAAAATAATTTAATTATATTAAATTATCCCTGTTTATTAAATAAAATTATTTAATAAATTATTTATAATGTGATTAAAAACGTTTATTTAAAAACGCAATTATTTAATTTAAAGTTCATGTTACGGACAAAGATTGTCAGAGATACACAAATAAGTAATGAACATTTTATGTAAATTATATAAAAGATATATAAAATTATAGTCAAATAGATACTCAATTTGTTAGGAAAATTATTTAGAAAACAATGGCGCAAGTTTCGTGTTTTAATTCAACCGTTAACTAGCCTAATCGAGTCCCGAACCATTAATTTACAAAAGTTACACTATTGGTCCCTGTGATAGTATTTATAAAATTAACCCCATACTATCCTACACTTGACATTTTTTTTACTTTTGATATTATATATATATATATATATATATATATATATTAAAACAACTAGGGTTATGCTCATTTTTATAAAAACCTAACCCTAAACACACACATACTTTTTCCGGCGCCTCCTCCTAATATCCGGCCACCTCCGGCCATTTTTCCGGCCACCTGCCGCCGACCACAGTCGCCGCTCCATGCCATCACCACTTACATCTCATCACCACCCCACTGTCCCCACCGTGACCATCAAGCACCTCCATGGCTGCCTCTCCACCGTAACCATCTCGTCGCCGCCACGTACCTCTCCACCGCCACTGCCACCTCCTCCGGACCCAACCCCGCCACACCACGTCACCACCCTCGACATCATCAGCACCACAAAGGGCGCGCGTATTTTTATTAACCACCAATGGGGTGCGTTTGTTTGGCAGTTAGCACCAACCGGGGTGCGTTTGTTGTTATAAACACCAACTAGGGTGCGTTTGATTTGTTAAAAAAATCACAAGTGTGCGTTGGTTTGTGATTTACACAGCAAAGGGTCCGTTTGGTTTTTATATTAGCACAAAAAGGTGCGTTGGTTTTAATAATTGCACCAGAGGGTGCGTTTGATTATTAGAAAGACAGATTTGGGTGCGTTTGGTTCAGCAAAAACGCACTTGGGGAGCGTTTGGTTGGCTGTTTAACAGCAAGGAGTGTGTTTGGGTGAGCAGGAGAAGCGTAAAGGTTCGTTTGGGTTAACAGGAAGCAACTAAAGGGGGTGTTTGGGATAGCAGAAAACACCCAAGGGGTGTGTTTGGTTTGGCAGGAAACACAAAAGGGTGTGTTTGGATGAGCAGGAAACGCCAAAGGGTGTGTTTGGGTGAGCAGAAAAATAGCAAGGGTTCGTTTGGTTTATGCAATCGACTAATAAAAATATCATAAGATTTTATAAATATAAAAC
>BQNB010074338.1:0-31826 GCA_026074375.1 Tanacetum coccineum | reverse complement strand
TAAATGTACCAATGATCAAGGTTCATGTTAAATAAAGTCAGACAAAGAATTGAAACGTACTGACACTAAACAAATGTAAAAAAGGTGTACCCTCAGCTGTTGAGACATTTGTTGTATAAGGACCGATGCATATTCATCTGTAGTGTATACGCGGCTTGTGTTATATTTGTCACTCAAAAAGTAGTTGTTGATGTAATCGTTGTTCCCTGTATTTATCAAGTATATACATTTTTCTAGGAAAGTTGTATTTTCTTGCAAACGCAAAAGGCGTGAGATTGTTGAGTTGTGATTCTGTAATTGTGTATCCATATTTATCCTATCACCCTGTTTCAAAATAAACACATTTCTAGTTTCAATATACATGTACATATATCATTAAAGCTATTGAAATTCCAGAACGTAGTATGTATATGTTGGAATATGTCCACCGTAAATAATATATGTCCGAAATATTTATTTGAGCCTAAGGGGACGCACACGTTAATACGTAAACAATGTTTAAGTAATGATTTAGCAAACAATCGTTAAATGTTAATGAGATTTAAGTATTTAAAAGTTAAAGGACTTAATACGCAAAACTGAGAAAAAGGAAGTTTCGGTTTGACCCTTTTCCTTGTTCTAGTCGGCAGGAAACTTAGTTTCCTAATAGGATTAGGGGATTGATTTGAGGGCTATAAATAGAGCTTGGTTTTCATTATTTAGAGACCGAAGAAACCAAAATCCTAAACCTAAAATCGCCCTTGTGTCCCTCCTTGCTCGTCGACTTCTACAAAACCCCAAAAGGGTTTCGTTTTCTCCTCTTGCCGCACGAAGAAACCAAACGAACCAAAGGGTTTTTCGGTTTTGGTATTTGTGACTACAAGGTGGTGTTTTGCTTCCATTCGTGAGTTGATTGATTCAAGAACGAAGACAATTGTTTGCTATATCACTACTAGTACTAGCATACTTCATTGTTTGCTAAGAACGTATTGTGTGTGGAAGCTTAGAGGAATCATACTTTGATTCTTGTGGTTTCGCGTGTGACATTATACACACGCGTATATAGAAGACGGTGTTTACGGTTACCTTTAACGGTGTATCGTTTCGTGCTAAAAGGTATACTTCTTCTATTCTTGTTAATTAATGTATTCTACATGTTATCTTTATTCCGCTGCGTACTCGTGTTAATTAATATGGTTAATTAGATTGTAAAACCCAACAGTAAACAAGTCTTAGACTAATTCAAACATTGGTCTTTTCTGTAATTACAAATTACATATTGAGAATGAAAGCTAATTAATGCCCCGTGGGGCGTTATTATGTTAAATGTTTGAACTTGACAGTTAATAAAATTAAATTAGACGGGGATCTAGTTGTATGCAATTTTTAAATATAAAACTGATTGAATTAATCAGTTAATAGTTTTTAAGTTATGTTAATTGTTAAGGAGGATACCATTGTTAAAATCATGGCAAATTTATCATGGATGATATTAGATATATTAAACTAGTTAATTTGGATAGAACGGATTTTGGTTTAAATATGATCAAGATACGCATAAATTTTAAATATTTTCTTACATTGGTAAGAGCTAAGATTCATAATATCATGAAGACCCCATATTATTGAAATAATGGGTCCTAAAAAAAGTAAAAGGATTTATGTGCTATGTGTATTTAATTTATAAAGAGGCTTACGCAATTGATTATAACGATGGAAGTGGCCGAGATTATAGGACGAAGTAACCTTATGTGAAAAAATACATTATTAATTATTGGATTAATTAGGATCATATGTATGGTTTGCATGCCTTAATTGTTAAGTGAGTTAAATAAATGTTATTTAGTTTAGTTGATTTTATATGTTTTATTTTAAGTTCTTGACTTGTGAGAAATTATAAAAGGGTTTTTTGGAAAACAAATATAAATATGACTAATGATTATCGAAATAAGATTTATTATGGACTATATAATGCAAAAAGTCAAAAGTGGATTCGGCTTACATCCGATATAAAATCTTCCATAATTAGACTAGCATTTTATAGTTCCATAATGCATTTTCCAAAAATAAAGTTATTTTTACACAAGACCAATGCTCAAGGGAAGTACGGCTGCATCCACTAGAATAACTAAAAGAGAAGTTTACAGGAGTAATCTAAAGAATCGTAGGTTTTTAATAAGCTTCGCGCTGACCTGATTCTCCACTTCTTGTGCAATTGAAGAAGTTACCTGTGAACCATGGCATGGTCACTAACAGTGTTATATTTTATTGCAAAGAGACATAACTCTTTAAGTTTGAAACACGGTTTGGAATCGACAATTTTTAAGTTCTCACTAATTAATGTATAAGATTAACATGATAATAGGTGATAACCGTAATAATAACTAAATTGAGTATAGTTTTTTATTAAAATCAATGATACGAAGATGTAGCCAGCTTCTACTTCCGACATAATTTTACAATCAAAACGTCAAATAAAAAACCCTTTTGTTAACTAAGTTTATTGCCCATCAATTTGGTAAAAACGACCCTAATTTTGGGTTGATTGCACTTACTATGCGTGAGACAGAGTAAGAATTGCAATCACAAGGTAATTAACGCATTTTCCAGTAAGAAACGTGAGTGTACATAATTACTGTTTTTGGAATTGGACGACTGTAGCTATGTTTGTGGTTATACCTGTTAACAGCGCAGCATAAGTGGGATGAAACATGCTTACAATACATTATTGGTAATAAAGTAAGTTCCCAAATGGTTTAGGAATTGCAAAAGATGTGAATTATCAATCGTTATATACCTTTTGATACACCATCACTACAGATCAAACTAAGTGTGGGGGTATGTCCCAAGTTGGTCCTAACCTTAGGAAATAAATTGTTTTATTTCAATGAACGTTGGGTAATTAAATTTCTTCAAGTGATATTATCAATAAATAACATAATTCTTGAACTTTTTATGTTTTTGTAAGATGGCACTAACCTGTTCAAAACATTAACCTTTCGCGATTCAGGTCGATGTTTGAAAAAGAAAAACTTCTGGTAATAATTTTCAATGAATGGTTTGCTACGACTAAGTATAGTCTTAAGATTCGAGAAGAAAAATGCATGTCATTGAACAACCTTTACCCCCTGCTCCTGAGCCTCTTGCTGAACCAAATGTTGTAGATCAGTGGACAGCTCTATATGATGCTCATACGAAGATTGCTTGTCTTATGCTCGGGAGTATGACCCCTGAACTTCATAGACAGATTGAATTGTACTATCCGTTTGACATGATTCAGGAGCTTCGATCTATGTTTGAGAAACAAGCTGGAGTGGAGAAGTTTGACTTAATCCATCATTCCCATGCTTAGCAAACAAGAGTCGGGTAAACCAATACTAACTATCCTAAAGATGAAAGGTATATTGGAGAAACAGAACGACTGGTTATGTAACTACCACAAGAATTTCAGTAGGCTTAATTCAGAATGGTCTGACTATAGATTTTGGGGGGATTAGTAAACATTACAAATACGAAAAACACTGGGGAAACAATTGGTGAAATTCATGCTATTTCTTATTGAGTAAAGAAGGTGATACCTAAGAAGGCTGGAACCAAACACACCAAGAATGATGATTAAAGTGGTAAAATCTAAAAAGGCCAATATAGAAATCGCTAATGCAAAAGACAAAATAAGGTTAAAGGCAAGGAAGGATAAAAGGATTATATCCCTAAGCCTAAAAACACAAAGCTACCTGCTATGGAGCCGCCAGCTAAGGATGGTGCCTACACCACTGTAAGAGGTAGGATATTGTAAATAAACTGTCCTGTTTACATGCTTAGATTGCAGAAGAAAAGGAAGCAGTTGGCTCTGCCAGTTACAACAGTGTATCTTCATAATAAAATTATTTTCTTTCTCTAAATAATCACTCCAGGTGTATGTACACAGTATGTGGTACTAACATATGTATTCACAAAAACAAGGATTTAGGATTGAAAGGAAGCTGAAACAATGAGCTCTATTACTTAGTACTGGGCAATGGATTCGGCACAAGTAGAAGCAATTGAAGATTTTGGACTTATTTATTTATTACCAAATGGCCCTTGTGAATTGTTTAGACAATTGTCAATATCACCTACAAAAACAGAGGTTTAAGTTTAACTCTTGTTTGGTTCGACAATGGGAATTTGTTGCAATGTTTTAACGGATAATGCAATTCAGTTATTCAAAGAATAGGTGTTCTTTATTTTAATGTTGTTTCCTCGTAATGGTATTATGAAATAGATATGCATGATCATGTACCAAAATATTATTCTATTATAATTTAGCATAAAAGATACAAGCATAACTAGGACTATCACTTTATCTATGGCACTATCGTCTTGCTCATATAAACAAGAAACTATTAAACACGCAACAAGATGGGCTTAAAGTCAACGATAGATGAATCTTTTTGATAAATGAAAATCTTGTTTATCTAGGAAGATGACAAATAAATCTTTTCCTCATAGTAACGAAAGGGCAAAAGATCTTCTTGTGTAATAATACAAATGATGTAATAGTGGTCCACTTAGACACTGAGTGTCAAGGACATAGGTGATAGCTACTTCATTACATTCACAGATGATTAATATTCGTTATGGTTATGTTTATCCTTCTTAAACATAAACATGAGGTCTTTGAAACTTTTAAAGTGCTTAAAAATGAAGGTTGAAAATCAACTCGGGAAGACCATTAAGGCAATACGATCAATCGTGTGCGAACCCATTACTAAGAGTTTAAAGATTATCTTAAAGCTAACAGAATTGTTCAACAGCTTACTCCTCCATACACACCACAACATAATGAATTGTCGGAGAGGAGAAACCAGCACTTTGTTAATATGGTGTGATCATGATGAAATCTTACAACTCTGCCTAAGCCTTTTTGGGATTAAATGCTCTAGAGTCTGCAACAACGCATTCCTCAATATGGGTTCCCAACAAAGAAGGTAATAAGACACATAGATGAACTATGTATGGAAAAGTTCCTAACTTGATCTTACATAAGAGGTCTGGATGTAGGCTCTTGTGAAGAAGATACCCTGACAAACTCGAACAAATGAACTGTTAAGTGTGATCCTTCATATGTTATACCCAAAGGAAACGATAGGTTTACTATTCTACTTCCCACCAGATAACAAGAATTATTGTTGCAAAGGTATCTTAATTCTATTGAGAGAAAATACATCTCATAAATCAAGAAATCAGTGGGAGGGGCGGTATAACTTTGAAGAAGTTTAAGAAGAAGAAGGATATAATCAACACCTCTAAAATCCACTAGACAACATTCCTCAAGAGGTGGATGGTTTTGAACCACCACAAAGGAAGTTAATCCCGAATCGTAGGTCCGAAAGGACACATCGAGCTCCAAATCGTTTATGTCTAAATGTAGAGGCGGAGGAGCATAGTCTAGGGGATCTTAATGAACCCACTAGCTATAAAGCCGCAGGTGATTCAGAATCTTTATAAAGTGGATTGATGGTATGAAATGCGGAAATACAATCCATGATGGACAATAGGTATGAGGTCCTGGTCGATCTTCCTCCTGGCTGTAAGACTGTTGGGAGTAAGTGGATTTTTAAGAAAAAGACTGACATGATGGTTCGTATACGGCCTATAAAGCTCGACTTTGTATCAAAGGGTTACTCTCAACCTACGGGGCTGATTATGAAGAAATGTTCTCACCTGTCGCTGACATAAGAGCTATAAATTCTCATAACTAAAAGCAGCATACTAAGATTATTAGATATGGCAAATGGATGTTTAAAACAGCCTTCTTAAATGTGTTCCCTCTATGAAGACATCTTATGGTGCAAAACCTGAAGGTTTTGTTATCTAAACATCCCTAGGAAAGTATGACAAGCTTCAAATAACCATTATGGAATTAAGCAAGCATCAAGAAGCTGGAATAAAGATTATGTGATGAGGAAATCAAAAGTATGGATTGCACAAAATCTTGATGAGGCATGATGTCATATCAAAAGGAATGTGAGAAAGTTTTACATTCCTCATCTATATGTTGAAGACATAATCATCATGGAAATCACTTTCCAAGTTTTAGCAAGTGTAAAGGATTATCTTGAAAGTGGTTTAGCTATAAGATTTTGGGGGAAACACATTTATTCTGGATCAAAAGTCAGTAGAGATGATCGAACGATTAATTGGACCTTAGTCAAAATGCTACATGGATAACATCTTTAAAGAGATATAAAATGGATAATTTCCAACGTGGTCAATCCCATGCAAGAAAGACTTGACTTAACAAATCACAAAGGTGCTCAAAGACGCCTAAAGAGGTGAATCGGTATGAAAAAAGAACCTTATGCTTCGACTGTAAGATCCATTAATTATCCGCTAGATGCCACTAACCTGATGTTTGCGTTCTGCGTAAAATTTAACAAGCCGTTTTCAACAAATACAAGTGTACTCACATGGACTGCAGATGAAAAATATTCTTAAGTATTAAGAAATACAAAAGATAGTTCTTTGTTTTATGGGGAAATCCTAGCACATAACTTAGAGAGTTGAATGCTATTGCGATGCTGGATTCCGTGACTGATAGAGAGACACGAAAGGTCTCAAGACAGGATATGTTTTCGTTTTGAATGGAGCGCAGTGGATTGAAAGCTCCAAGCAAGAGTACCACTTCAAGTCCTGCTACAGAATCAGAATACATACTGCTTAGAAGCTGCCATGGAAGCTGTTTTGGATCAGAAGTTTACATCTCAAGGCTGGGTAAGTAACAACGTATAAATGAACCTTTGAATATGTACTGTGATAATTCAGCTGCATTCATTATGCTAATGAACCGGGGGTTCAGAGAGGCGCCATACACTATCATAGAAGAATCATTATGAACGCGAAGTGTGTTGACTAGCGAAATAAGGATACTTGAAAGTTCTCACAGATACCAATCTAGCTGATCCAGTATTACAAAGGCTTTAGCAAATATGGAAGCTTACTCGAACATCAAGGGGCATGGGCTTCGTCCTGCAAGTAGTTTATGTAGATACTGTGTTTTTAGTAATTTGATAAGTGATGTAAAACAAATTATTTGGAAAAAAAAACGAAACAAGCCAGTCGCACCGATCTTCTTGCTGCTACTGTTACTGTTCATGAACCAAACAGTAACTTTTCTTGTTGTCGTCGAACTTGGAAGCCCAAACAGAAACCCTGTTCCTTCCAAAAAAAACAATCAACCCTTTAACGACTTCGGACCTAGTATCGAAAAACCTTTGAACCAAGGCTCTTGATACCACTTGTAGGTTTTGATAGCCTATAACCTCGATACTAGAACGGATAACTTTGATGTCGAATAAAGAACACACCCTAGCAGAATATATTGATCGACAAAAAAGAAAAAAAGAGAGCATAAGATAATAAACCTTAATCGAATGATTAGTATTGAAAGAATGATGTGTAAAATCCCCTCCCCCCACCTCTTTTTATAGAGATGAGGGGGAGAACAAACCCTAAAACACATGGGCTGGACTTGGGACACAAGTTAGCCCACAAAAACTTAACACTTGACTACCCTGGGCTTTTGCTAAAATAAAGACTAAACACAACAATCTAATACTATACAGAGAAGCGCAGATGTGATACTTAAACCTTCGTTTTTGGTTCTTTGGGCCAGTGGTCGGGCTTGATATGCTATGATCTAACTAGGAGACTGATCCGTTTTTAAGATAGTATTAGTTTTAAGAATCGACTTTAAAGCCATAAACTCTTAAAAATAAACTTAGAAAAAACAAGATAAACCCCTGTGACTTTTGTGGGAAAGAATAAGCTTTTATTGTGATCATCAAACCATTTTCTCCCATGTAGCTGGTGCATGCGTACAGGTTATCATTGTTGGAATATGTCCACCATAAATAATATATGTCCGGAATATTTATTTGAGCCTAAGGGGAAGCACACATTAATACGTAAACAATGTTTAAGTAATGATTTAGCAAACAATCGTTAAATGTTAATGAGATTTAAGTATTTAAAAGTTAAAGGACTTAATATGCAAAACTGAGAAAAAGGAAGTTTCAGTTTGACCCTTTTCCTTGTTCTAGTCGGCAGGAAACTTAGTTTCCTAATAGGATTAGGGGATTGATTTGAGGGCTATAAATAGAGCTTGGTTTTCATTATTTGGAGACAGAAGAAACCAAAATTCTAAACCTAAAATCGTCCTTGTGTCCCTCCTTGCTCGTCGACTTCTACAAAACCCCAAAAGGGTTTTGTTTCCTTCTCTTGCCGCACGAAGAAACCAAACGAACCCAAGGGTTTTTTGGTTTTGGTATTTGTGACTACAAGGTGGTGTTTTGCTTCCATTCGTTGGATTTTTTGATCAAGAACGCAGATAATTGTTTGGCTATGATCACTACATTACTAGCATACTACATGTTTGCTAAGAACGTATTGTGTGTGGAAGCTTAAGGAATCATCGGTGTTCTTGGGTTTCGCGTGTGACATTATACACACGCATACATAGAAGACGGTACGGTTACCTTTAACGATGTATCGTTTCATGCTAAAAGGTATACTTCTTCTATTCTTGGTAATTAATGTATTCTACATGTTATCTTTATTCCGCTACGTACTCGTGTTAATTAATATGGTTAATTAGATTGTAAAACCCAACAGTGGCATCACGAGCCATCGTGTAGAATCTTTAATTACAAGTAATAAATTAGAACAAATTAAGGTTCCGTGGTTACTTTTATTTGCCCCGGGGGCCGTGTTTGTTAAAAAGATTTGATCATGCGGTTAATAAATTTAATAGACAGATCTAGTTGTAAGCAATTATATATATATACTTGATGTATTAATTGTTAAATAGTTTGTTAAGTTTTGTTAATTGTTACATGAGATCCATGATAAAATCTGCAAATTTATCATGGATTGATATTAACAATAAATCTTGTTAATTTGTTAAACGGATTTGGTTAAATATGATCAGGGGATACGCCTAATTTTATATATTTTCTTAATTGGTAAGATCCATGATTCAAGAATTCGGGAAGACCCTTATTATTGAATTAATAGGGCCTAAAAATAGTTAAAAGATTTATGTGCTATGTGGTATTTATTTATATAAGGCTTACGCAACACCACAAGTAATGATGATTAAAAGTGGTAAAATCCAGAAGGCCAATAAGAAATTGCTTAATGCAAAAGGCAAAAATAAGGTTAAAGGCAAGGGAAAGGAAAAGAAGAATTATATCTTTAAGCCTAAAAACCCTAAGCCTACTGCTATGGAGCGTACCCAGCTAGGATATGCCTGCCACCACTGTAAGGAGGTAGACATTGGAAAATAGAAATTGTCCTATATATCTTACTGGTGCAGAAGAAAAGGAAGCAAGTGTTGGCTCTGCCATTCTTCAGGTATCTTCACAATAGAATAATTTCTTTCCCTAATAATACCTCCTAGGGTGTATGACACTGGTTTAGTGGGTACTAACATATTATTAAAAACAGGGATTTAGGATTGAAAGGAAGCTGACAAAGAGCACCTTTACTTGTACGTGAGCAATGAGTTCGTGCACAAGTTAGAAGCAATTGGAATGTTTTGACTTATTTTTTACTAATGACCTTTGGATTTGTTTTAGACCATTGTCATTATGCACCTACTATAACTAGAGGTGTATTTTTCATTTCTCGTTGTTTGAAAAGTATGTTCAATGTTTTACGGATTATGGAATTTCAGTTTCAAAGAATGGTGTTCTTTATTTTAATGCTGTTTCTCGTAATGGTATTTATGAAATTGATATGCATGATCTTGTACCAAATGTTAATTCTATTTATAATGTTAGCAATAAAAGAGTCAAGCATAACTTGGACTCCACTTATCTATGGCACTGTCCGCTTGCTCATATAAACAAGAATCGATTAAACACTGCAACAAGATGGGCTGTTAAAGCTCAACTGATGATGAATCTTTTGATTAATGCGAATCATGTATATCTAGAAGATGACAAAGAAACATTTTCCTCATAGTAACGAAAGGGCAAAAGATCTTCTTGGAATAATACATACTGACGTATGTGGTCCACTTAGACATGTGTCAAGACAAGGTGCTAGCTACTTCATTACATTCACAGATGATTATAGTCGTTATGGTTATGTTTATCTTCTTAAACATAAACATGAGGTCTTTGAAACGTTCAAAGTGTTTAAAATGAAGTTGAAAAACAACTTCGGGAAGACATTAAGGCAATACGATGAGATCCGTGGTTGGCGAAAACATAGCAATAGTTTAAAGATTAGCTAAAAGCTAACGAATTGTTCAACAGTCTTACTCCTCCTACACACCACAACAAATGGAGTGTCTGGAGGAGAAACCGCACTTTTGTTAATATGGTGCATCTTGATGAATCTTACAACTCTGCCTTTATCCTTGTGGGATTAGCCTAGAGTCTGCAACATCATCTCAATATGTTCCAACAAAGAGGTAGATAAGACACCATATAATTGTGGTATGGTAAAGTTCCAAACCTTGTCTTACTTAAAGGTCTGGGGATGTGAGGCTCTTGTGAAGAGAGATACGCCTGACAAACTCGAACAAAGATCTGTTAAGTGTATCTTCATAGGATACCCAAAGGAAACAATGGGTTACTATTTCTACTTCCCACCTGAAAACAAAATTGTTGTTGCAAGGTATGCTGAATTCTTTGAGAAACGTCTCATATCAAAAACATGGGAGGACGGTATCTTGAGAAAATTCAGGAAGAAGGAAGATACAACACCTCTAAATCACTAAGCAACATCCTCAAGAGCGTGAGGGTTTTAACCACCAACAACCACCACAAGAGGAAGTGATTCTAATTCGTAGGTCCGAAAGGACACATCGAGCTCCAAACCGCTTATGTCTAAATGTAGAGGTGGAGGAGCATAGTTTAGGGATATTAATGAACCCACTAGCTATAAACCGCAATGTTGGATTCTGAATCTAATAAGTGGATTGATTCTATAATTCGGAAATACAATCCATGATGGACAAATGGTATGGGTCTTGGTCGGATCTGTCCACCCTGTTGTAAGACCGGTTGGGAGCAAGTGGCATTTAACAAAAAAAAAAAAAACTGACATAGAAGGTATTGTACACGTCTAAAAGCTCGTCTTATAGTAAAGGGTTACACTCAACTCTATAGGTGAGGGGAGGAGATGGCTGAAACGTTCTCAACTGTCTCGCTGAACCATTAGAGCTATTAGAATTCTCATATCTATAGCAGCATACAATATTATGAGATATGGAGAAATGGATGTTAAAAACAGCCTTCTTATATGGTTAGACTTTGATGAAGACATCTATAGGTAACAACCGAAGGTTTTGGTTGACCTAATCATCCAGGAAAGCAGCAAGCTTCAAGATCCATTTATGGACTTAAGCATGCATCAAGAAGCTAGAATAAAAGATTTGATGAGGAAATACAAAGATTTGGTTTTGTTCAATATCTTGATGAGCCATGTGTATATCAAAAGGCTAGCGGAGTAATGGTACATTCCTTAACTATATGTTGATGAACTAATCATCATGGTTAATCACATTCCAAGTATTTACAAATGTAAAGGATTAATCTTTGGAAAGTGTTTTGCTTAAGGAATTTTATGGTAAGCATCATTTATTCTTGGAATCAAAATCTATAGAGATAGATCGAAGCGATTAATTGAACTTAGTCAAAATGCTTACATGGATAAGATCTTAAAGAGATATAAAATGGATTTTTCCAAACGTGGTCATATCCCCATGCAAAAAAGACTTGACTTGAATAAATCACAAGGTGCTCAAACCCTAAATAAAAAAAGGGGAAGGAGGTGGAAACGTAAGAAAAATGTACCTTATGCTTCGGCTGTAGGATCCATTATGTATGCGGTTAGATGCACTAGACCTGATGTTGCGTTCGCACAAAATTTAACAAGCCGGTTTCAACATAATCCAGGTGAACTTCACTGGACTGCTGTGAAAAACATTCTACAGAATTAAAGAAATACAAAGATATGTTTCTTGGTTTTTATGGTGGAAATCCTAGCACAGAACTTAAGTTAATGCTATTACGAAGCTAGATTCGAGAGTTGATAGAGATGCACAAGTCTCAGACGGAAAAAAATGTTTTTTTTTATGGTTTATCGTTTTGAATGGAGGCGCAGTGGATTGGAAGAGCTCCAAGCAAAGTACCACTGCAATGTCTGCTACAGAATCTGAATACATAGCTGCTTCAGAAGCTTTCCATGGAAGCTATTTGGATCAGGAAGTTTATCTCCAGGCCTTGTATAGGTACCAACGCATAAATGAACTTTGAATATGTACTGCACAATTCAGCCGCAGTTCATTATGCAATTACCGGGGATTCAGAGAGGCGCCTAAACACTAGCATACGAAATTCATTATGTTTTCGCGAGTGTGTTGAACTGGGCGAAATAAGGCTACTTTAAAGGTCCCACAGATTAGACAATCTAGCAATAAAAAGATATCCTTTTACAAAGGCTTTATCAAATAGAAGCTTACTCAACATGTCAATGGCATGGGGGCCTTCGTCCTGCTAGTAATTATTCATGTAAATCTGTGTTTTAGTATTTGGATAAGGGATGTAAAACATTTTATTTTATGAAATATACTTGGTAATTTTGTTTATTTTATATTATAAATTGTGTCATATATTTGCATTTTTAAATCCATGAATAATAAATGTTATTATTTAATAAATTAATCCGTATTGTCGATTAACAATATGTAAATATTGTTAAACTAAGACAATATCTAATTTGATTGGTGAGATTGGAAGATATTGAGATGATCCACCAAACTCACACGATATTCATAAGATGAAAATTGGATTTCCCGCCAAAGAAGACACTTTATGGATCGATGTCATCAGATGAATCTTGTACGTGATTTTTATTACATCAAATCCCTAGACTTGAGATGTAAGTAGTTAGCATATGTGGATATTCTTCTTGATATAATTTAATTGTCCTGAAAAGGTGACTAATTAAGGGCAATGTCACTAATGGTTTATGTCATATGATGACTAAACACTTGTAGTCAAAATAGAATTTGTTCCTTCAAATTGTTGAAGAAGATACCACTGAGCCCCTCATAGAATAATCAGATGTGTGTATGGCCGTACCTGAAAACTCATGGAGATATGTCTCATTGGTTTTCAGTAATCTTGATTACTTCAAATATGAGAAACAGAATCGTTAAATATGGAATGACATTGATCCATATCCAATTTAACAACGGTATCAGAAACAAAGGGATTGTAAATTCATAAATCATTTGTTCATGCCCTGTGAAACCATACTCAAATTATCTGGGAGCATTATTGTGATCATCAAACCATTTTCTCCCATGTAGCTGGTGCATGCGTACAGGTTATCATTGTTGGAATATGTCCACCGTAAATAATATATGTCCGGAATATTTATTTGAGCCTAAGGGGACGCACACGTTAATACGTAAACAATGTTTAAGTAATGATTTAGCAAACAATCGTTAAATGTTAATGAGATTTAAGTATTTAAAAGTTAAAGGACTTAATACGCAAAACTGAGAAAAAGGAAGTTTCGGTTTGACCCTTTTCCTTGTTCTAGTCGGCAGGAAACTTAGTTTCCTAATAGGATTAGGGGATTGACTTGAGGGCTATAAATAGAGCTTGGTTTTCATTATTTGGAGACCGAAGAAGCCAAAATCCTAAACCTAAAATCGTCCTTGTGTCCCTCCTTGCTCGTCGACTTCTACAAAACCCCAAAAGGGTTTCGTTTTTTGGTTTTGGTATTTGTGACTACAAGGTGGTGTTTTGCTTCCATTCGTGAGTTGATTGATTTAAGAACGAAGATAATTGTTTGCTACATCACTACTAGTACTAGCATACTTCATTGTTTGCTAAGAACGTATTGTGTGTGGAAGCTTAGAGGAATCATACTTTGATTCTTGTGGTTTTGCGTGTGACATTATACACACACGTACATAGAAGACGGTGTTTACGGTTACCTTTAACGGTGTATCGTTTCGTGCTAAAAGGTATACTTCTTCTATTCTTGTTAATTAATGTATTCTACATGTTATCTTTATTCCGCTGCATACTCATGTTAATTAATATGGTTAATTAGATTATAAAACCCAACAATCATCAAACCATTTTTGTTATGAAGCTTTCTGTGGGAAAGAATAAGCTTTTATTGTAATCATATTTGCATGCAATGAAGAAAAAGAAAAGAGAAAGACAATAATATTATTGTCACATTTATCAAATTGTGTTTACGTTTTGTCTGTGTTCTCCAATCAGCAGATAAGGGAGAATAACATGCATTTTGCAGATGAAAAAGAAACTCTTTACCTGGTTTGAATCAATGTGGATTCAAGTACTCAACCCTTGGGGATTAATCGGCCAAAATGTCTAGAAACCATGGGTACCAAAGTAAATAAATAAATACATTAAAATAAAAATCAAATAAGTTCATGTATGCTTATATAATAAAAATAAATCAATGCAACATATTCTTGAGACCCATACTACATGGGAGAAAACATAACAAATTTCTTGTAATTCGTTATCGATTTACACGCACAACTGCTAAATCAAGACGCATAACGGCCACAAACTCAATTTGAATTGAAGAATGGTCGAAGGTAAACAAGACTAATAGTTTTCTTATATGTGTATCTTCTTCACATGTATATGATGACTATAGACTGATAAGAAATTCCAAGAACACAATTCTAGTTTATTTAATACTTGTCTTTTGTCTGGTTGTTAGCAGAGTGTACTTTTTAACAATATTCAGTTATATATAGTCTACTAGACTATAGACCCGCGTGTTTCGCGGGTGGCAATATACAATTTTTTAGTTAGAAATAACTCAAAAAAATACACAACATGCATATATTCTTCTTTTATAAATTAAAGCACTTACAAGATAAGTAATTTAAAGCTATACACAAATGAAGTGTTATACTGTTATATGTAATTTGATCAAATGACTACTAAACCTAAATTATATTCACCATGATATATGCTCAATATGTCTCTACATATTAGCAACACTATTTCAATAAACAATCTCCTAAAAATCCCTAATATAGCCTAAACTATTACATATGTAAAATAAGGGCAAATTATAAAAAAGTGTATCCAACTTGACACCTTTATTTATTGTGTGTAGTGTACTATTTTTTTGTTAAAGTGTCAATAAACTTTTGAATATCGACTATTGTATGTATTTTAGGACCATTTTACCCTTCACGGTAAATAGGCTGGTTTAGAAACATAAGGGTAAAATGGTCATAAAATACATACAATAGTCAAAATTCAAAAGTTTATTGACACTTTAACAAAAAAATTAGTACACTACACACAATAAATAAAGGTGTCAGGTTGTATACACTTTTTTATAATTTGCCCTGTAAAATAAAGGTATACAAAATAGACTCAAAACAGAAATCAATAGTGGAAGCAAACAAGAAGAAAAAACTTGTTACATCCAACATTTCAAATGGGGATTCTTCTTCGAGAGGGCTCAAGATAACTTCATAATCTAATATAACAGAATCTAAAAGAAAGTGTTTGTTTGCAGGTTGGACCAACCTGTTCTAACATGTTAATTATGTTAACAAAGACAAACCTGAATGGATGGTACAGAAAAATGGCCTAAATCATCAAACATTGCTTCCGCTCCTGAAATGAAAAGCTCACATGTCACGTCATAATATAGAAAAGGGCTAGAATTTTATCTTTTGAATGAGGTTTTGAATAAAGATGATAACTTGACCACAATTTGTAGTCAAATCAACATACTTGTAATGCATAAAACACAACTACCAAGAGACGACCACGCCTCGATGAAATTCTTTTTTAAGAACCAATAGATAATAAATGGATTAATAGCCTTGACGACATGTATATCATGTAAAAAAGGTTGTATAATCCAATACCTCCGAGACTAAAGAACCACAAAGCAAGAAAAGGAGCAAAAGTCAACCATAATTTACTTATCTCAATCCTTTGCAAACAATCCCACAAGAATGACAACTGATACCATGACTAAGGCACCTGTAAAACACAATGTACCGAGTATAAAAGTCAACATATATCGACAACAAAAAGAGTCAGTGTCACATTCTGTTCACATACATGTACTAAATCATTGTATTTTACCTTCAAGACCACTCACTGCACTTAATCATTGCATCGTTGAACATATTAGAGCATTAGTGAGTATGATTAAGGCATCATTATGTAGTTTTAGTGTATCCGTTTGTATGTTTATTGCATCGTTTATCATAGTAGGGCATCCATTTGTATGTTTAGTGCATCATAGGAACTACTTGGGCAGTTGGGCATGTGTTTGTATGTTTAGTGCATCAATGAACATATAAAGGCATCAATGAGTATGATTAGTGCATCGTTAGATAATTGGAAAAGTTAGATAATTGGAATTCTAAGCAAGTTATTTTGTGTTAATAATTGGAATTCTAATGAATACGCATCTATAATATGGCCAATGATTGTGTAATATGTGTTATGCAGCGTAGTCTTAACCTTCGTCCATCCAACAGGAGTTCTGTGCATAAGATGATCCGTTGGTGGTTCAGTCACCAATGCTCCAAGGGTGTCCATGATGAGATTAACCCAAAGAAGCTACACCAGAAATTTCAAATTCTGAGAATAGCGATTAAATAGTTAACCCATGATAATGGTCCTTTTAGAGGTATGAAGCATTCAATTTGCAGAATCAGTAGAGCTAAAATAATGCTCCACTTGATTGGGTTGAAACTTGAAATCCGACCAAAAGATTATTCTCGTCCCATCATGTGTTTGTACATCTTGATAAATTGCTGCTACAACATTTATAACGAGTGATGCAACATTAACTGTGCTGTCTGGATTTACTGTTACTGATTTGGTTCATGACTGCAAGTTTAGTTCTCAATTCGTTTGCAAGTTCAATCTGTTTTTTAAAAGTGGATAATGTGTAGTTACTGCAAGTTCAGTTAATGATTGGTTCATGACTGCAAGTTTTGTTTCAATTCGTCTGTAAGTTCAGTTTGTTTATCAGAAGTGGATTATGTGTTGTGGCTGCAAGTTCAGTAATTGTTTTGGTTTTGTGGCTGCACGTGGTTTCAATCGTTTGCAAGTTAGCTTCAACTCGTATGCAAGTTTTAGTTTATGTGCCTGAGTTTAGTGTGTTATGTCAGCACTAAATGTTCCTATTTGCTATGCCCACTTGGTACCACAACCTTTTATTCGAGAGATGTGACTGATATTCTCGCTATTCTTAAAGCTGAACAAGCTCCTCTTCATCTCTGGCTTATTATCGTTGTTAGTACTTACCTTCCCCTCACTTTCATTCGATTTTATTTTAGTCTTACCTTGTTATGTGGATCTATGGTTACTTTAAGGGGGTGTTTGGGATTTTAAATATAAATATAACTCGTTAGCGTTCAACAAAACTTATTAGATTCGGGTGTGTTTGTTTTAGATTAGAAGAAGATTAGCGAATATGTTTAGTTCATAGTGAGATAAGTTTGTTTGGATATACAACCCCACATATTAAGTCTTAAAATATGCTGGGAAATTAGGAGCCAAAATCAAATAAGCTCATAACCCCACGTATAAGCTTAAACCAACACCCCCATAACTAGCTTGAGGTATGTAAAGCTGGATAAAAGTCTGATAGAAGTTGCTGCTTGAAAGTTTAAACTACTGCGGTTAGGATCAGCCATGACACTAAAAAGAGTGTTTGTTTTAACCATATTCCTGAAGTTCAAGCTGCAAAAACCAAAAAATAAGTTATAAAAATAAATAAAATACTGAGATTAAATTTTTAGCATGAAATCCTCACCAAATCAAACTGTTCATCTAAAGGTCGACGTTTCCTACACTTTGCACCAACAAGATTGCGGCTTCCGCCTTCATTTATGTTATCTTGTGAATGGCCAAGAGCCCAAAATGAAGTCTTTGGTACATGTTGCAGGCTTTTACTGATTAAACGGTTTTTGAAAGTCCCAATCTAATGTCTATTGTGTAACGTAACACTTATCACACTAGTCAAATAACACAAGTAATAACTTTTCGATCGTGTAATGCTTTATTGATAAGAATCAAAGTATTACAATGTGGTATGGATCACACAAGTTGAATGACAATGTAAGATTACCCTTTGAACAAGTAAACTTGATTAATGAATCAAGTTTACAAGCGAACTTATCTGGACAGCTGATTGAGACAGCTGACCTCTGTTAAGTTCGAAAGGGGTAAATGCAGTAATAACAACAACTATTAAAGCGACAACATTTACTCCTAACTTCTTTCTCTATTTATACTAGTACGAGGTTGTATCTTTAGTGGGGGGTAGTTGCAACATGTCAATAATCTAGTGGAGGACGTACGAGGCATTTAAAGCATGTCCATTCTTGGAAACTACCCGCCCATACTTTAGTGAACAGTTCTGCCAACTGTTCACTACTTTTACCAACTTAGTACTTGGTACAGGCTTTAACTTGAATCAATGTTTATCCCGCCATAAACACTTGTTAAGTTTCCCTCCTTCTTTAGAGAATAATATTTAAGCCCAGCTTGTTCTTCTTCAAAGGGTAATAGGATAGTCAGAGTATTTCCATCTCTGACTCTCCTTAAAACCTCAACGTATTCCTTCTATATATAAGCTGATATCCATCCCAGATGGTGAGTATGTCTTCAAGTAGTCTTCGACTTCCTTGACAATGTCTTTGACTTGAATACGTCTGATGTTGCTCTCTGAGGCTTCGCACTCAGAGAGTCCTTTCACTGGCAGATGATGCTTTGCACTCAGCTGGTCTTCTTCACCTCTGAGTCCAGTACTCAGAGGTTCTTCAACACTTAGCCTAATTTCTGTTTAAATCTAGGCAATGATCATTGGGAGCTGAATTAGCCCAACAATCTCCCCCTATTTGAATATAAATTATGCTAAGTCTAAAATTAAGGTAAGTGAGTATACAACTTCTTCTTACACACAATTAACAAAAAAAAACTTCATTAATTCATTACAAATTGATGCCCATCCCATCTGAGTTGGTTCTTACAATTTCTCTATCCTTATTTACATCATCCCTAGATTCTATTTTAATCTCCATAATCTTGTACATTTCCCTTGCCTCTGAAGAATCTTGGTTGATTTGTTTGAGAAGTCTGATAAGTTGAATGATGCTGGTGATGTGAAACTTTGATTCTCTCTGAAAGACCAAATCAAAGTTTGCATTAAAATAGAAGAACCCCGCCTCTGATTCTCGAATCACCAGACCTTTATTGCCAACAACACCAGAAGGAGGAGTTAAGTTCCTCTGAGTTCCATCAACTTCAATTCGCTCTTTGACAAACACCTCTTTGATAATCTCAGACCTCTTCCTTTTCTTGTCTTCAGCAGTCAATCCAAACGTTGCAAGTTCAGGTGGTGGTGGGAGTCCTAGTCTTTTTGCCTGGTTGAGAACCCATTGGAACTTTGCCTTCAGACTTTGTAGAAGCACATCATATGATTTACCAGTTTTTTTGATGCAAGAGCATTGACTTCTAGCCATTCACTAAAGCCTAGTATTATGAGTCTGAAGTTTGGGTAGACTGTGAGGTTTAGAGGATCGTTATCTCTGGTGATCCTCATTGTTGGCTCTTTTTGTGAATTGATAATGTAACTGATCTTGGTGATTGGCAGAGGGTTGGTCCTTTTAGAGATGCATGTTTTGAATTCATTTAGCATCTTTGATTTCTTCTCTTCATGTTCTTCCCACTTCAGAGCTTGAGCTTTGACTGTAGCTGGATTCAGCAATTTCTTTAACTCTTCCTCTGATTTCTTATCTTGTTCTTTCAGATCAGCCCACATCTTTATCTTCTTTATCTGTTTAGTGAATTCCTCTTGAGATAGAGTTCCCTTGGGAGTGATAAAGGACTTTATCTTTGGCATTTTTGATTAGACCCTCCTTCTTCTATGTACGTAATTAGTTCAATGTTATGTCCTTTAGTAGCAACTTCTTTACCTTTGGAAGTGTCTTTGGGAGGAGTTGGTTCTCTGAGAGGAGATGGTGAGAAATTCGACAAAGTGGTTTGAAACAACCTATCAGTAAATTCTTAAACAGACTCTTGTTGAGGTGCAGGCTTCATCACATGCTCTAGAGGAATAGAACACATAGGAGTTGGTGTTGGAAAATTAGGGATGGGAGTCATGATCTTAAATATATTGGATAGAGGCTCCTTGTCAAGCTCATTATAGTCTGTGTCATCCTCAGTTGTTTTGGCAGTCTGATGAATAACAAGAGTTGTTTCTTCATTAATAGAGGAAGTTTTTGCAGGATCAAATTTGTTTGCATCATCAGACTTGTACTCCCCTGAGAGGCATCAAGGATAGCAGCATTTTCTTGGGCATCAGGGATAGCAGCATTTTCTTTAGTATTGGAATGCTCCCCCTGAATGATTGCAGGGTTTGTATTCTCATCCCTCTGATCCTTTTTACTCTTCTCCCTCTCAGCATGATCATCCATGATTACTGCTGCTTCAAGGAGTTCCCTAACTTCTTGTAACTGAGAATGCATATCCTGAACACTCAGACAATATTTTAAAAGATGTTTGGTCTGAGTGATTAGATCTGTTATGACATCTTTCATACCTAAGCTGACTTTAGAAGAGATAGATGCCCCCATCTCTGTCTTGAGAACATTGCTTAATGCCTTGTGAAAAGAGATAAATCGTAGGCTTTCAGCTTTATGGGAAATGTTGAACTGGCGATTCATGTGCTTGACTACCCGTTTGTTGAATTGAGCTTGTTCCTCTACAACTGATTTAGTAACAGTTGGAATAAAGGTCGTCAAAGACTCCTTGAGGAGTTGAGGAAGGCAGTCTCTTAAAGCATCAGATAGAGGTCCAGGTAGTTGAGTATTTAGAGAATGGCTGATGAGATCTGGCACAAAGGACTCAATAGCATCAGAGACCTTTTGAACGAGGAAGACTCCATTTCTTCAACTTAATAATGATGAAGACTAACTTTTTCACATACATGATCGAGATGACCCGAAAGACTTTAAAATTTAGCGAAAGCAGTATTTTCCTAAGAAGTGTGCTCAGAATGAGAGACTTCATGACGTGAATCATCAGAGACAGGGGTCTCAAAGCCTAAAAGAGATTGAAGGTCATCATCTGGCATGTACTCTAGTTCAAACTCAGAGTCCATGTTTATGGGTCCAGAGTCCATGAGAGTAGCTTCTGCATCTTGTGTAGAGTCAGTCTTAGTTTGAATGATTTGAGAAGCGTGGAAAGATTTGACAAATCGAATCTCCGATTCAGTATCAAAATGGCTTTCTTGTGTGTGTTGAACAACGAAGTTTTGCTTATCTACTTCTTCCAATAGCTTCTCAACAGTGGGAACATTTGAAGAGTGATCCTCAACATCCTCTTTCTCCTCCACATTCTCCTCCATAATTGTATCAAGTACCTGCATAAACTTGTTAGTTATAAAGAATTGTGAATTTGTAATGGAGTGAAGGATCGCTATTCGTTGTCCCTAAGAAGACTGGGTGTAATTATCTAGTCCCCTCAAAAGTTCTTTTAAGTTTAAGATAAGAAAGAATGAACTGTTAGGACTCTTTTGTTTGATTAGTGGGACCTCTGAGGCTGAGTAAGTTTAGTTCATACAAAGGTCGACTTTCATACACAGATAGGTTAATCCAACAAAGTTTAGAGTTTCCAGAGTCAACCATCAGGCATTTTCAACCTAATAGTATCATCCTCTGGGTGCATACTCAGAGTGTACAAAGAATGTTGGATTATAAGTGCAGACACAGACACTCTAATGGGTCGGGGGTAGCCCTTAACTTTACCACTCTCTCCTAGAGAAGTTTGAGAGTGGCTGCTTGCAGTGCCCCTTATATTTTAAACTGTTACCTCTGTGGTATCAGCGGCTTTAGGCTGGTTGTCCTGCACCTCTGCCAATTTGGAGGTCTCTATACTCTTTGTTTCATCAGCGGTTGCCATAAACTCCTCAGCTGGCTGAAGATGGGTGGCTTGTGAAGAGGAAGATGTTTGAATCCTGCTTGATTTTAAAACCTCTGGTTGGGTCGAAGATGGGATTTTCTTCTTCCTTGGCTTTTTAGCAGTTGTTGCTTTGGGCGAGGTCCCGAACAAGGACTTGTCAGCTGAGTCATCAGCATTCACCTCCCCAGAGGGAGGGATCAAAGTCTGAATACTCAGGGGAGAAATCTTAGCCACATTGCACATGTGTGCAGTCAGAGGAACTTCATTTTGCAGAGGTGTTTTCAAAGTAACAGAGGTAATCTTGTGAGCCTTCAAAGATGTTAGCTTGTCATTTTTGTATTGTTCCTTCATTAAATGTTCCATAACAAGAGATAAATATCTTGAAAAGCATATATTAGGTTTTCTTTCCTTCTTGACAGTTTCAGGATGTAACTGCGCAATTAGGTCAGAGAAAAGAATACCAGCAATGTCAATATTTAACCCCCAGCATAAGCTGCAAGCAATTGTTTGGTGGTTGAAGTTAAAATGATCATGAGACCCTTGAATTCCACCCAAAAATTTGTCAATATACTGCATCAGGACCTTCCAAACAGGGGAAAAATATTTTACTTTGACGAGAGAAGAGTTGATGAGAGCAATAGATGACAAAGAGGGTTTTTTTCTCATCAAACAATCCTAAAGTGGCTAGCCCGGCCTTCAGAATCTCCTTTTTGGGAAGATCAACAAATCCTTCATCAAATTTTAACCCAATAACAATTGAGAAAGTTTCAAGGTTAAAGGTCAAGAGTTTTTCAAGATGAGAGAGACTGAAGGTGATGGTATTGGTGGATGTATCTGCCTCAGCCGTATACCAAAATTCCCAAAGGTATTGAGTGTAGTAGGCGGATGGTTCCTTTGATAAAGCAACATATACAACACTCTTTTTCAAAAACTGAAACAACCTTTTGTAGATTGAATTTTTTAATTCCAAAAGTGCAACCCCATTGTTAAACTGAATAATGAAATCTGCCATTTGAAAGTTAACGTTTGAGGCAGGAGTAAGTTGTTTAGATAGTGGTTGTGAGGATGATTTAGAAGCCATTGTTAAAAAGGTTTGCTTTGTTTTCTTAAAAATTTGGGAGGGATGATAAAAATGGAGGTTTTAAGGTTTTGGTTTGGGAAAAGTGTGTTGTGTCTGTGAAATGGTGAAATTTTATACCACTAAATTGTTTTATCAAATTTAAAACATAAACGTTTGAGTTCCGCATTAAATGCGTAGTGGTAAAACTGTCACAAAACGTGGGCCCTCACGCCTCCTTTTTACTGTATGATTTACGTATCTCAAGAAAGTAGGTGGATTCAATGAACTAAATCCGAATTAAATATTAGGAATGTTTGTCTTTCGACTTTAATAGTCACATTTAGTTACCTTAAAACATTTAATATTTAGGTCAGAGAATCACTTGAAGTCCTTTTCTTATCAGAGACCTGTTTTTCAATATTGAGCATACCCAACTCAGCTACCAATCTAGTAAAGCTAGGCTCAGCTAGAGGTTTGGTAAAAATATCAGCTAGTTGCAAATCAGTGGGTACAAAATGAAGCTCAATATCACCTTTTAAAATGTGGTCTCTGATGAAGTGATACCTAATGTCAATATGTTTTGTCTTGGAATGCAACACTGTATTGTTTGATATGGCAATGTCACTTGTATTATCACAAAATATGGGCACCTTATCATAGAAAACATCATAGTCAGCTAGCTGACTCTTTATCTAGAGAACTTGAGCACAACATCCAGCGACAACAACATATTCAGCTTCAACTGATGACATAGCTACAGAGGTTTGCTTTTTTGTACTATAACATACTAACTTTCCTCTAAGTATATGACATCCCCCAGAGGTACTTTTTCTATCAAGGTTACATCTAGCATAGTCTAAGTCTGAGTATGCTTTGAGATCAAAGCCTGATCCTTTTGGATACTAGAGACCTAAATTTGGTGTACCTTTGAGATACCTAAAAATTCTTTTCACAACCACAAGATGGGATTCCTTTGGGTTAACTTGGTACCTAGCACAGAGTCATATGGAAAATTGGATATTTGGTCTACTAGTTGTTAGATACATCAGTTACCCTATCATGCCTCTGAATTGTGTCTCATTAACAGAGACCCCTGATTCATCAGGGCCCAAGTTGTTTGGAGGAAGCATAGGGCATTTCACTAAGGCACAATCAACTAGATCATATTTCTTAAGTAAATCTTTAACATATTTCTCTTGAAAAATAGAGATTCCTCTGGAATCTTGTTTAATTTGAAATCCTAGAAAATAAGTTAGTTCACCCATCATACTCATTTCACACTTTGTGGTCATTAATTTAGCAAATTATTTACTAAGTTTAACACTTGTTGACCCAAAAATAATATCATCCACATATATCTGTACTATGATGACATCACTCTAAGTTTTATAAGTAAACAGAGTGTTGTCAATGGTACTTCTGACAAACTTATGTTGAGTTAAGAATTTTGAGAGAGTTTTATACCAGGCTTTAGGAGCTTGTTTTAGCCCATACAGAACTTTGTTAAATTTGCAAACGTGGTTTGGAAACTCACTACTTTCAAATCCAGGGGGCGGATCTACATAAACTTCTTCTGAAATTTTCTCATTCAGAAATGCACTTTTCACATCCATCTAATACACTGTGAACCCCATATATGATGCATAGGCAAGAAAGATTCTGATGGCTTCAAGTCTTGCAACAGGTATAAATGTTTCATCATAGTCTACACCTTCTTCTTGTTTGTACCCTTTAGCAACAAGTCTGGCCTTGTTCTTTGTCACCACCCCTTCTTCATCCATCGTGTTTCTAAACACCCATTTGAGCCTAATAATGGTTTTACCATAAGGCTTACAAACCAGAGTCCACACCTTGTTTCTTTCAAATTGATTCAGCTCCTTTGTCATGGCAAGAACCCACTTCTTCCAGAGCTTCAATAAGCTTTTTGGGTTCAATCTCAGAAAGAAAGTTAACATAGAGACACTCAGAGGCTGAAGCAACATCTAAGTATCTGATCCTACTTCTGGTTGTGATACCAGCAAGAGTTTCACCAATAATGTTAACAAGTTCAATGTGCTTTTCTTTTGACCATCTGTCTTGAGGAACAAGAGGGCCAGAGACAGAGTCAGCTAAGGTTGAATTGATTTGAGGTAAGGGTTGATCATCAATTGATGGTTCATCTCTGTCATCTTCTTGTAAATCAGTTGACTCAAGAGAAGCAGCTGATTCAGGATGAACAGCCTCATCCAGAGTTGGAACAACTTCTTCAATATTAGGAATTGATGAATCCTCTAATGTAGAGGAAATCAGCGATGATGATGTAATGATTGGTTCTGGTGAGACAAGATTATTTGTAGAAAGGCGATCAAAGGCATGTACATAAGAAAAGTACTCTATGTTTGCATTACACAGAGTATCTGAGGTTCTTGGTTCACTAAATTCATCATCAGGGAATGAGTTGACTTCATTGAAGTTGATTGCATCACCTTCAGTGCTTGTTTGCGAAATTGCCTCATCATCTTCACTGAAGGTAATATGAAAGGTTTCTTCCATCTCTTGTCTCCTGATGTTGAAGACTCTGAATGCTTTAGCCATTGAGGAATAGCCAAGAAAGAATCCATCATCTGCCTTTTCATCAAATTTTCCTAAGTAATCTCTATGATTATGAATGTGCATAGGACAGCCAAAAACATGAAAATAGTTGATATATGGTGCTCTTCCTCTGAACACCTCATAGGCTGTTTTCTTGTGTATTTTCACAATTATAGATCTGTTTTGTATGTAGCATGCAGCATTAACAGCTTCTCCCCAAAACTGCTTAGGGAGAAAGGCACTATTAAGCATTGTCCTTGCATCTTCAATCAAGGTTCTATTTCTTCTTTCAGCTACACCATTTTGTTCAGGGGTACATGGTGAAGAGAAGTTTTATGAAATACCTTTTTCATCATAGAATGCTTCCAAAGTGTGATTTCTGAATTCAGTTCCATTGTCACTTCTCAACTACTTCACTTTCGTATCATTGAGGTTTTCCATCTGTCTGATAAAGGACATGATGCAATCAGCTGCATCACTCTTTTTCTTGATGTAAAATACCCATGTGTACCTTAAGTACTCATCTACAATAACCAAGGTATATCTGTTGTGGCTGATGGTTTGAGGTTTAACAAGCTCAAACAAATCTATATAATGGAGATGCAAGCACTTGTTGATGGAAAATGACCTCTTGGTTTTGAATGTTGCTCTATGGTGCTTCCCTTTCTCACAAGTTGAGCAGTTTTTGTCTTTTGAGAAGGTCAGAGAGGGAAGTTCAAAGATAAGGTTATGTTTTGAAAGGTTGTTTATGGTTTTAAAGTTGAGGTGTTGTGCCATAGCCAATTAATACTTGGAGAGGGTTTGGCATAGAAACAAGCATTGCTTTTTGTATTGTAAGATGACATGTCAATAACATAGACATATATTTTTCTAGGAGCAATAAGGACAACTTCATCTTTTTCATTGAGAATGGATCCCTCAGTCTTTGTAAACAGAACTTTAAAGTTGGCATCACACAGCTGACTGATACTAATTAAGTTGTGTTTCAGACCATTTACATAAGCAACCTTGGTGAATGTGATTCCATTACAGTTAACTGAGCCATATCCCTCTGTGTCACCTGAAGAGTTATCTCCAAATACCACTTTAAGACCTAACTCCTTTGAATATTTATGCAGATATTGTTTCACTCCTGTCATGTGTCTAGAGCAGTCACTATCTAGATACCATACAGACCTTTTTAGGTAATCCTGCACAGACATTTTCACATAGATTAGTTCCTTTTATGAACCCACTTTTCAGTGGGTTTTGATTTCTTGATAGCAATCCTTGGTTTCCTACAATTTCTTAGGTTCTTAGGACAATTAGCAATCTCATGAGCTATGCTCACACAAATTTCACATCCTGGGTAAAATTCACAATCATCTGGGTGATGTTTGTTGGACCCACAATATTTACATTCACTAAATGTTTTGGGCATTCTAGTGGTTCTAACAAGTATGGGTTTAGATGTGGATTGGCCTTTCATTTTGTTTAATGATTTCCTAACAACAGTTTTTTCTGTGTATTCCTTGGTAGTGTGGGAATTTGAACCATAAGTAAAACACTTGGGTTTTGAGTAGCAATCATCAGAGAGATGACTCTTCAGCCCACAGTGTTTACATGGTCCATACCAGACCTTCTGCTTTGAGTTCTTTGAACTACTGGCCTGAGAAACTGATGAAGAAGTGTCTGAAGGGACCAGGATTTGATTCTTGATACCTTTTACTTCTTCCATAAAAGTTAAAAGAAGTTTCGCAGTTGATGGGAGAGCATTCTTATCAGGATATGAGATTTGAGCAACTAGTTGCTTAGGTTCTGTCTTTTTCTTAATGACATAGGTTTGTGACATTTTATTAGAAGATTTTTTAATCTCTTTAGAAGCAGTATTAAGTGTCAAATCAGCCATGTTAGCAGTAAGGTCAGACAATGAAATAAGAATTTTTGAAGCACCAGATGGTTCTGCCCCAGTCAGTTTAGGAAGAGGGGGCAGATGTTCCTGATTGTCACATTCCTCCTCAGAGTCAGAGGTGATCATAGGAGCAAACTCAGATGTGGATACATCAGCCTTGGTAAAAAGAACATACTTTGAGGAGTTGTTCTCTTTTCTCTTACCTTTTCCTTTAAGAGCTTTGACAATATTTCTAGGTATTTGTTCAGACAGCAGTTGGTCTAAGGTCACTTTGCTACTGGTCTATTTTTCAATGACCTTTTTTAGGTCAGAGATCTCATCCTTCATAGATTCATTTTCTAGATTAACTCTAATGACTTCATTTTTAAGAGAGCAATTTATGAACGCAATATTTTTCAAGTTACACAATTTAGATTTGTGAAGAGCTAAATCTTGTTTTAGAGCATTAAACTTATTAACCAATTTTTTTCTCTGATCTTCCACATAGTGGAGATCAACATGAGTATAGTCTAAAACATTCGTTCTTCATTATCAGTCATAGACAGAAGTCTGTGTACCTTTTTCAAGGTCATTTCTACCCATTAACCAGATCGTGCATCACCCTTTCCAACTGATGACTCATCCTCTGTAATTGCCATGAAGGCCTTGAACTTTGTTGTCCCTTCATCCTCTGAGGACATAGATTCGTCATCCTAGTCAAATGACTCAGCTATCAACCCCTTATCACTTTTTTCATTTGTTACCCTTTCCTTTATCATTTTTCCCTTTGGTCAATTCATCAATCCTCTGGGATAGGACAGCCATTTCAGGTTTTAGTCCCTTATACTTTCCTTTATAGTCTTTTTGATGATTTGATGAGTTTTGAGGAATATTTAGAGTGAATAAAGGTGTGTAGGACTTAGATTTGTTGAAAGAGGTATTTGATGAAGGATATGAGGGAGTTGAGGTTTTGTTTGAAGGACAATCCTTTTGAAAGTGACCAGGTTTCCCACAAGCGAAACAAGTCTATTTAGATTTGTCCATGGGTTTCCTAGCTGACCCCACTCTCCTAGATCTTTTGTAGAATCTCTTCTGATTTGCCAATAGAGCTCTTTTATGATACTCAACATTTAGACCTACCATGAATTCATTGTTGGTTCTGTTGTCTTCTTCAACATCTGAGTCACTGTCCTGAGAATGAATGTTATAAATCAAAGCTTTTGAGCTTGAGGCCTGAATGGTAAATCTTTATGTTCTAGACGCATAGATATCATCAATCAGACCTTCCTCGTAGTGATATTTGCTATAGAGAGTAGCCAGACTATAATTTTTGATGGAGTTGTTGGCTCTCTGGGTTTGATTCATACTCAGCCATTTTCTTGGCAAGCTATTAACAAACGTGGCATTGACCTTAGATTGAGAAATGATCACTCCATTATTTTCAAGGTCATTTAACAAGCATTTTAGTTGAGTGTAAGTACCATTGACTTTCTCACCTTCAAGTGCCTTAAAAGCATTAAACTTAAGCCTTAAGGCAGCTATTTTGGTGTAGATAGTGTCAGATGGTCCTTCATAAGCCAAGCAAAGTTTAGTCCATATTTCTTTTGTAGATTTATATTTTATGACAGATTTCATAACATCGTTTGGTAAACAACTGATAATAATAATTTTTAATCACTTTTATCTTAGTTTACAAGACGACTTTCAGCGTTTGACTATTGATTTTGACGTTTTGGCAATGGATTAGCATGAGTAGACAAGTTCGACATTAGAACAAACGGTCCATCTTCTAAAGTTGTTGTTAGATAAGGTTCAAGGCCATCAAGAAATACTAAAAACCTTATTTTCCAACTTGTAAAGTCATCTTTATCAAATGCAGGAACATTTGTAACATGAGAACCTCCTCTACTATCAAGCAGTTGAGGAAGGTTATCATTGTTTCCTCAACAACATTTAAAGCTACATTAGTTGTAGTTGTGTTGGTGGTATCAGTGTTAGGCATCGTGTCAACCCTATTAGCATTAGGGCTGCTTAGACTGTCAGTACCAGTTCCTAGTGGTGGTGGGATAGGTGGTTAGATTCCAGACATGATAGGATCTCGAGAAGTTTTAAAACAAAGAGCAGTTTCTTAAAGGTTTTATTACTCGACACTGCTTTGATACCAATTGAAAGTCCCAATCTAATGTCTATTGTGGAACGTAACACTTATCACACTAGTCAAATAACACAAGTAATAACTTTTCAATCTTATAATGTTTTATTGATAAGAATCAAAGTATTACAATGTGCTATGGATCGCACAAGTTGAATGACAATGTAATATTACCCTTTGAACAAGTAAACTTGATTAATGAATCAAGTTTACAAACGAACTTATCTGGACAGCTGATTGAGACAGCTGACCTCTGTTAAGTTTAAAAGGAGTAAATGCAGTAATAACAACAACAATAAAAGCGATAGCATTTACTCGATACAACATTCTCTATTTATACTAATACGAGGTTGTGTCCTTAGTGAGGGTAGTTGCAACGTGTCAAGAATCTGTTGGGAGGGTCATTTCGAGGTATTTATTGTACGTCTATTATGGAAAAACTACCCGCCTGACTTTAGTGAACAGTTCTGCCAACTGTTCATTCTTTACTAATTCGTACTTTTGGTACAGGCTTTAACTTGAATCAATGTTTATCCTGCCATAAACACTTGTTAAGTTTCCCACCTTCTTCAGAGAACAATCTTTAAGCCCAGCTTGCTCTTCTTCAAAGGGTAATATGATAGTCAGAGTATTGCCACCTCTGACTCTCCTTAAAACCTCAGCGTATTCCTTCTACATACCAGTTGATATCCATCCCAGCTGGCGAGTATGTCTTCAAGTAATCTTCGACTTCCTTGACAACGTATTTGACTTGAATACGTTTGATGTTGCTCTCTAAGGCTTTGCACTCAGAGAGTCCTTTCACTGCCAGCTGATGCTTTGCACTCAGCTGGTCTTCTTTACCTCTGAGTCCAATACTCAGAGGTTCTTCAACACTTAGCCTATTTTCTGTTTGAATCTAGGCAAGGATCATTAGGCTCTGAATTGGCCCAACAATTTTCATAGTAGGGGCGCGACTTAGCCAAATATAGCCATTCCACTTTTGCTTAATTTAACTTGGTTTTTATTTCTGCGAGTGATCACCAGTAGCTTATTACAATGAACTATCCAGTAGCTTGCTACATTGAACTAAACATTGTTCAATTAGAAAAGTTTTCACGGAAAAGAGAACTATTAAGATCTGATGTTACATGCACGTGTGTAAAGTGCTAATGAGTCGAGTCGAGTCGAGCTCGACCAGACTCTGATAGGCTAAGCTAAAAGTTTCAGTTTTTTTATGAATCTGGACTTATATTGTTATACAATATGTTTTAAGCTCATAGGTGTACTTGAACTCGATGATTCTAATAACTCGGTGTCAAGCTCAATGTGTTTGCAGCTCTAGTTTTTCACATCATTCTGAGTTTTTTTGTTCTGTCTTTGAAACAGCTATCCCGAAAGATACTCCTATAGAGCTTCCATTGGGTACATCAGGGGACGCCACCGTGAATGCTTCAGGTGGTTTTTGTGTTGAAAGAAAAGGAGCTGATACTAGTAGTTTGCAAGATGGGTCGAATTGGGCATGTGGGCCGGGCCAAGCGAACTGTAGTGCTATTCAGTCGGGTCAACCGTGTTTTATGCCGGATACACTTGAAAACCATGCTTCGTTTGCTCCGAATGATTACTATCAAAGAACGCGTAGTGTGGGTGCAACATGTGACTTTAGCGGTACAGCCGTTACAACTTACAACCATGGTTGATCCCAGTACGTAACATACCTATCCTTCTTTTCCTAACAATGAGATCACCACAAAGGCTACCGTTGACTACGAGAAGATGGTCCGTGATACCTGCAGAGAATAGTATTGTGTGTGTATTTTACATGATAGTTGATTTGATCTAGTGTACCATAATATAGTCGAGTTAGCCTTGAATAGCATTGTTTACTATCGAGTTTAGATTTTGCCGAAACCATATATATTATGTGAATTTGGTTTTCGTACGATTCGGTTTACATTTTGCCAAATCCATATCCATATCCATCAGTGGCAGAGCCAGAATTAAAACTAATGTGGTTCCCTTACTTAGTCGGAACGTCAAAGTAAACGAGTCAATAAGTCAACTAGTCAACGGGTCGGGTTATATTATGTCTTGTCGGGTAAAATATAACATAAGTAACTAAAGAAAAAAAAATGTCACATCACGTACTTTTTCTGTTAAATGTTAAAGCGTGAAATTTAAAAAAAAATTGCATTATATATTATGATA
>BQNB010074337.1:0-31826 GCA_026074375.1 Tanacetum coccineum | reverse complement strand
AAGAAGAATTATCAATGAAACAGTAAAATAATAAATACACAAAATAACAAATAAGCTCTAATTTATTAATGATAATAATACGAATACTCTTAAAGTATTAGGGTTACACAGACCTTGAAACTACGAATAATATGAGTTTTTGGTACATCAATCTCTATGCCCTAAGACTTCCTTTTATACACCAAGGATCCTAGTCAGATTACAATATTTTCCTAAGTATATAAAATCTTTTCTATATAACTAATGCATATCAAGTAAGCAGTACTAACAAACAGTACTAATTTACACTAGCAGTACTAACTTAACACTAGCAGTACTAACTACTTAGAATATTTTCTTGAGCAGTATTAACTTCAAGCAGTCTTTGTACTAGCAGCATTAACTTTCACTAGCAGCATTAACTTTTGTACTAGCAGCATTAACTACTTAGTATATTTTCTTTGAAGTTCACGAGCAGCACTAACTTCATCAGAGCAGCATTAACATAAACTTGAGTAGCAGTAATTCCAACAACATCAAGAAGACTTTTAATTCCAACATTATATTGTTTGTGTTTCTCATATATTGTTTGTGTAGTTATCACAAGTAGATAGTTATCTTGATTGGTTCATATTGTTGATTGATTGAATATATATACTCGAATCTAACAATTTTAAAAGTAAAATTCTAAAACGCCAATTAACCGGTAAACTATTTAACCCCCCTTCTAGTTTCCACAATTGGTATCAAAATCCCAGGTCACTTAAGATTTTTAAAATATACTGTATTTTAAAGCTTGGATCGATATATGGATTTCGACAAATATCTAGAAGGGAAATCTATGCAAAGACCACCACTCTTTGAAAGTGACAATTTTATTTATTGGAAAAATAGATTTGAAACATATGTTAAATCAAAAGATCTTGATCTTTGACATGTTATTACTAAAGGTGATTTTCAACCTATTAAATAAAATCCGAAAACCAAACTAGATGAGGTTATCCTTTTTGAAAAACAAAGTGATGATCTTAAAAAGAGGCTTACGAAAAATAACAAAGCCAAAATGGTTATTTACAATGCTTTACCAAGAAAAGAATATGAAAGGATTTTCATGTGTAATACGGTAAAAAAAATTTGGAAAACTTTGTTAATCACCCATCAAGGTAATAGCCAAGTCAAAGATAACAAGATTGACCTTTTTGTACAACAATATGAACAATTTTTCATTTTCGAAGACGAATCTATAGATAGTGCTTTTGCTAGATTTAATACTGTTATTACTAGTCTAAAAGCTCTTGATGAAGGTTATTCTAGCAAGAACTATGTTAGGAAGTTTCTTAGGACCCTACATCCTAAATGGAGAGCAAATGTCACGGCGATCGAAGAGTCAAAAGATTTGACATCACTATCAGTTGATGAACTCATCGGGAACCTTAAAGTTCATGAGATGATCATCAAGAAAGATTCCGAAATAGCTAAAGCTAAAGGAGAAAGGATATCTCTTGCTTTAAAGGCTAAAAAGAAATCTAGTGATGAGGAGTGTTCGAATTCTGGAAGTGAAGACGAATAATACGTCATGGCGGTTAGAGACTTCAAGAAGTTCTTCAAGAGAAGATGTAGATTCGTGAGACAACCACGGAATGACAAAAAGACGTTCCAAAGAAGCCAAGACAACAAGAACGGCAAAAGTGATAAAAAGTGTTTTAGATGCGGTGACCAAAATCATCTCATTGGAGAATGTCCAAAACCATCGAAGGACAAGAACCTAAGAGCATTCATCAAAGGTTCTTGGAGTGATAGCGATGAAGAAGACGATGAAAAGGCTAAAGATGAAACGTGTCTCGTGGCTTAAGCATTAAATGAGGTATGTTCCGATTCAGGCTAAAGACGAACGTGTCTCATGGCTAAGTAAGCAAGTAGCGTTATGCGCCTGGTAGTGAGGATTGTTTTGTGAGACTTGGTGTGACCTGCGAGAATATGTAAAGATAGTGGATGCTCTAAGCATATGATAGAGGGCGAGCTATCTGATCAATTTTTTTTGGTGTAGTAAATCTCTCCGTAGGTAACAGTGACTCGTTAGAGAACACGAAGAAGATGTTGTGGCCACTTCACACGTAGTGATCTACAGTGAACCGCCGGTGCAGTGTCCGGCTAGGCACTAGATCATATCAGTTCGGGACTACAACATTACATACGGTGAGCACTAGTGATCAACTGCGCCCACGTAGCTGTGTACTAGTCACACCTGATGTGGCACATCACACTCTGCACCAGCCCGTGTCACCTCTCGCCGCGAGCATCAGCTCTTGAGTCTTGTAAAAACCTCTCACCTAATGCCCTAGACATAGAAGCAAGAGTTCGCCGTGTGTAAGTGTTCGTGTGTTTGCAATTTCGCTCTATACTTTGAATAGACATTGGAGATGCTCTCACACTGTTACAATTATAATTACTAAGAAACTCCTACAGCCTTTCACCATATGTACCCATCCCTTTCTCCTCTATGATATGATTGCCTTGGCTTGTTGAAATGATACTGTCCATATTCTTGATCAATTGGCTATCAAGAGTACTTGGGAGTGGTGAGTGCGGCTAGTTATTGTGTGTTTTTCTTTTGGTTTGTGTGTTTTTACTCGCAAAATTCATCCTTTACTTCACATTTTTCTTTATTTTCGAAGCAATAGTGTACACTAAAGGATCATTTACTCTGGTAAATCTGATCTAGTATCTTTATGATATAGAGCTGTACAAGCTAAGAAGAAGCATTGAAAAATATCTTTTTTGTTATTTTTATGTTCGAAAACTTTACTCCAACAACCGTAACAAATTCTTTGTATTTAAACTGGAGTTGGCTTTACCTCTTCTCATCTGCCAAAGTTTTCATTTTTATTGTTCCTATAGGGTTAGTAACACTAGTTGTACAAGATTTTTTGCAAAAAACCCATCAAAAAGTGTCTTTTTGTGTTTTTGAGTTTTTGAGTTTCGTCTACTGTGTTGGTATCGATCAAAACCGCTATCTGCCAACATGCCTGTAACCGATAAAAACTGTCGGTCGCCCCTCGATACTCTCTCATCGCGTGCGAGAACATACCTCAACGTCCACTGTGTCGATCCTGTACCACTCGTGCTCGCATCAAACCTCGTACCGAAATACACCCACTCATTGTGTCGATATAACATCACCCACAAGTTACGCTCCCCTCTAGTTATCGCCAACACACATCTACTCACAGGCATAGTTAGACACGGACAACTAGTTTCCAGCTACTGTACCGTAAACAAACCTACAACAGCAATCAGAGCAAATCATCTCAATTACCGAACAACTCAATTTTTAATTTTTTTCAAAATTATACGGTTTATTTCTTAGACTTCTAAAATCCCGTGATGCATTAATTTGTTTTTCTTGGTTTTGTCAAGAATTGTAAAATCTCGTATAGTTTCATAAATTAAAACACTTAAAAGACAACTTAACCAAACACAATTTCTTTCTACCACCGTTCGATCAAAAAGTAATCTTTTAACTTTAAAAGTTATCAATGACGACTCTTGCTGATAAGTCACTTCTCTCAGGTGGTGACAATAAACCACCAATGCTTGAAAAACATTTGTATGATTCGTAGAAAAGCAGAATGGAACTTTATATGATGAATAGGCCTCATGGTCAAATGATTCTTGCTTCTGTTGAAAAAGGTCCACTTGTTTGGCCAACAATTATAGTGGATGGTGCAACCAGACCAAAGGAATATACTGAATTAACTGCAGCAGAAACCATTCAAGCTGATTGTGATATCAAAGCAATAAACATCATTCTCCAAGGCATTCCACCTGAAATTTATGCTCTTGTCAGTCAACATCGTGTAGCCAAGGATATTTGGGAGAAAATCGAACTGCTCATGCAAGGAACGTCGTTAACAAAGAAAGAACGAGATTGTAAGCTGTATGATGAATTTGATAAGTTTACATACAAGACAGGAGAGTCATTACACGAGTCTATGAGATTCACTATGCGTTCAATGATCTGAACATTAAGTTGCCTACTGGAGCAATTTTATAATTAATACCAAGTTTATGAGATCTTTGCTGAATGGAGTAAATTCATTACTGATGTTAAATTGGTCAAAGACTTGCATACTACCAATGTTGAACAGATTCATGCTCACTTGGAACAACATGAACGACATGATAATGAAGTTCGTCTGATGCATGAACGCAACTCCGATCCTCTAGCTTTAGTTGCATCTCACCAAATGACACAGTTCCTTATCAATCTCATCAGCACTCTTACAAGAATTCTCAACATCAACAACAAGTTTCACCATAATCATATCGTACAGTATGAAGCACTCTTGAGTCTCAAACAACACTCTGTCAAATCAATCATCAACACCCTTTCAATAACTTACTTCCAACATTATTCAATTTCATCTGTTCACCACAACATTATATTCTCTCATTGAATGGTAATGAATTATGAAGTGTGAAAAATTTGTTGGATCTTAAGTGGATGTGATGTGATTGAAGTTGTTATGGTTATGAATGCAATTTAAGTTCACGGGATTTTACACGTCTATGATTAAAACCGATAAATGATTTAACGGGATTTTACAAAATCACTAGAAAACCGTAAATGTTAATTGATTCGGAATCAGCAATATCTTGAGGCAAAACGCAGTGTACAAAACGCAAGATCTCTAAGCAAAACGCAATGAATAAAACGCAAGATCTCTAGGCAAAACGCAAGATCTCTAGGCAAAACGCAACGTAGTCTTGACAAAACGCAATGAGTCTTCTACGCAAAACGCAACGTAGTTTTGACAAAACGCAATGAGTCTTCTAGGCAAAACGCAACGTAGTCTTGATAAAACGCAATGAGTCTTCTAGGCAAAACGCAACGTAGTCTTGACAAAACGCAATGAGTCTTCTAGGCAAAACGCAATGAGTCTTGACAAAACGCAATGAGTCTTCTAGGCAAAACGCAACGTAGTCTTGACAAAACGCAATGAGTCTTCTAGGCAAAACGCAACATAGTCTTAACAAAACGCAATGAGTCTTCTAGGCAAAACGCAATGAGATCTTTAGACAAAACGCAGTGAGATCTTTAGGCAAAACGCAGTGAGATCTTTAGGCAAAACGCAGTGAGATCTTTAGGCAAAACGCAATGAGATCTTTAGGCAAAACACAGTGAGATCTTTACGCAAAACGCAGTGAGATCTTTAGGCAAAACACAGTGAGATCTTTAGGCAAAACGCAGGAAATGTCAAATCGTACTTTTTCCTTAAATTCGGGATTTGTGTCTTTTCTTCATCAAAACGCAATCAAGAACATATTTCGAAAATGATCAAGATCAACTAAATAAGCTCGATTTCAACCCAAATTGTAACATTCTGTATTTTCAGGTCATTTACAATACTATTTAATTTCACTATTTTTTTTTTCTCGTACGCGTTCACTTTTAATTTTAATCGTTAAGCTAAATCGCGTAGACTGAAAATGATCATACAATGTAAACGGGCATTAAACAATTAAATGTTTACATCAAGCAAGTGTTATATGATTATTATGAGGATAATTAATAACTTTGTTCATCTTATTTTTATTGGCTACGTAAAATGCTTACGTTTCACGATAAAATGCGTTTAGGCATTCCCGGAAGTTCTAAAACCTAACTACGCCTAAACGAATACCCACGATTATACCCAATACTCAAAATAATCAAAAATTACATATATATATATATTTATGCCGAAATTCTAAGGATTTAACCAAGAGTTTACAAGTTGTAAATAATATCTAGATATTTAATAAAAGATCTCTTACACCTTTATCAACTTGATTAGTTAACCATGAGCTAGAGTTAGAAAGTAACTATGGTTAAGTTAAGGAGATATTTTTACTATAAATAGGCATGCATGCATGAGTAAAATTTTCATACTCTTATACTTGAAAATTTCATTTTCTTTCTCTCTTTTATACCCTAAAACTCACGGCTCAATTAAGCCATCCAAACAAATCCACACTTTGATTTTCTAAGATTATACAACCCTTTATACATCAATCCTAAGATGTATTAAGTCATATTCAAGCCTTGGATCACCATTTGCAAGTATTAAGAAGAAAAAGTAAAGATTAGGGTTTTGGAAACCTAATCTAGGGTTATAAGCTTGAAAGCTTGGATTTAAGTCTAAACACGGGTTTAGAACTTATTTCACATCTCTTACATCATCTCTTACATCCATCACTAAGGTTTTCTTATTCCTTTTACTCTTTCTTTTTATGAATTTTTGTGTACATGTTATATATAGCCATTATCACCACTAATGACTTTCTAATTTGTAAAATGAGTTTATTATTTTATGTATTATGATTATATGCACTTATTTTATGTCATAGGTTCCCTATATATCATGGAAAAGTAAAAGCTAAAAGTATGTTAACCTATGGATTAGGATAAACATGTTTTGGTTAAATTAGGGTTTATAGGTTTCTTAATCTTCACATGGGAACAATAATGAAAGTAAAAGGTTTAGACTGTTACAATGAATTTACAAAGGAGAGGGTATGGAACATGGACTTTATTTTAAGTACAAAGGGTCAAATGTGTTTTCAGAGTTTTTTTTAGTTAAACTACTAAGTTAATAATACATAAAAACAAGGTTTTTATAAAGTTAAACATATAAATACTTAGGGGCTGTCTAAGATCCGAATTTCATACAGAAAGTTTGATATAATATAATAATAATACGCCTCGTGACGATTCCATAATGATAAGAAACTCGAAAAACCGATCTATAACGAAAAAGATACGTTAAAAACGAGTTTACGACTATAAATACTTTTATAAAACTATTTTTATAGAAAGTTACTATTCATGGCAGTAGGTTGGAGTTTAAAACACCTAAAATATGATATAACTTTTGATTACGAGATCGTACACGCAAGAATCGTTCAAAACGGAACTATAACGAGTAAATTACGGCATTTACGGTAATTAAAGTTTATAAAAGAAATTTTATAAACTATGAACAGTAATTTTACTATTCATCGCAGAATCTTAAAAACTTGAAAATGTAATATTTTGATCGCTCGTCTTACTACGAAGACGTGGACGTAAGAAACGCGAGCAACGGGCTTAAAACGACCAAATTAGGTCATTTTTACGAAAAGTATATTTATAAACGTTTTCACTTTATAAATATTATTTTACTAAAACGATTAGTCGGTGATTATGCTATATAGAATATTGAGTGGTTATCAAAGTGCTATATTACTAGGGAGTTTCATAATGAGGCCTCTTCGGATGGCGTATCGACGATGTTGTTGGATTTACGATTTAAAGTATCCTAACTCCTCGAACGTCATGTCATGACCTCTTTAATTATGATAGCCCGAACGATAGCACGACGTAACTACTATAAGATTATATTGAATGTTATAAATTGAAGTACTCGGTACTTATTCGACCTTAATTTAAATAGGTTGCATCGCACGTTTTGCGTGACATTTTATCTGTGATTATTGGACTATCAGTACTCAAGGTGAGTTCATAGCCCCCTTTTTACTACTTAATTGTTTTACAAACTCTAAGGGGTGAATTACATTGCTTATTTTACTATTGGACACAAGTGTTTTTCTAAGTGTTTTCAAAGTGTTTTAAACTGTATGCTATCCAGATTACTGCCTGAATATTATTGCCTAAGTTACCACTATTGCCAATTAAGTCCCTACTATATCATGAACCGTCAATTGCTATTGTAGTGAGCGCGAGTGTTGTGGATAGATCTATCGGGACTGACAATCCCCACCTGGAATTTCTGGTCACAAGTTGACCATGGTGCATTTAACATTGAGAATACTTTTAGGTTGTTGGCAAGCATCCTATACATTTGGGGCACAAACTAGTTAAGGCTTCGGGTTCATGAGCTTAGTGCAATAATAAACGTTTTGGACTACTAAATGTGTTTTAGAGTCTATTATTACATCGATCTTGTGGTCCACCAATTTACCAACAAACCTATGATTTCACTCAACCTTTGTGTTGACTTTTAGCATGTAAATTTCAGGTCCTAGGGTATGAAGACTGAAGGGGAGCCGTGGCGGATATCAATGAAGATGGATTCTGTGTTTTATCTAAATTATATGCAACTTTTGTCTTTCATAAAACTTAAGTCATCTTTTGAGATTTTGTTTAAATGTATGTTGGATGTTTATGACATCAAAAACTTATGGGACCTAATGTATTAACTCTGATATTTTGCTATAAATGAAATATTATCTTAAAACGTCCATTCTTGGTCATTTCCTATATCTTGTTTGTTGTACTTGAAGTAGCACCCCAATGATACTATTCCGCTGCTACCTGATTTTTGGAGGTGTTACAAAACGGGGTTGATGTAGTTGTGCCGGTGAAGTCTATTAGAGCTATTAGTGAAAGGTTTGCAAATACTGCTTATGGTTTCTTTTTGGGAAAGCGAGTGGCTTACCCCGTTGTTGCTAACTATGTTAGGAACACTTAAGGTAAATATGGCCTGGTTAAATCAATGCTTAACTCATCTACCAGGTTATTCTCTTTCCAATAGCTCTATGGATGGTTTGAATGCAATGCTTGAAAATGGTCCATGGTTTATTCACAATCATCCGCTTATTCTTAAAAAGTGGAACCCGGATGTGAATTTATTGAAAGAAGATGTTGGGAATGTTCCAGTTTGGGTTAAATTTCATGATGTCCTCGTTATGGCGTTTAGCGAGGATGGTTTGAGTGCCATTGCTATGAAACTTAGTGCCCCTTTAATGCTTGACTCTTATACTTCTGATATGTGCTTGTAATCTTGGGGCATGTCAAGCTATGCTAGAGCAATGATTGAGCTTCGGGCTGATGTGGAGTTGAAAGATACCATTGTGGTGGTTATGCCTAAACTTACTAAGGAGGGGTTTTATACGTGTACTGTTCGTGTTGAATATGAGTGGAAACCTCCTAGATGTGCGTGTTGTAAGGTCTTTGGTCATATTTAAGAGGAGTGTCCCAAGAATCTAAGCTTGGGTGTGGCGAAGAACTTGAAGAAGCCTAGTCATGCTCCTAGAGGTGTTCCGATTGGTCCGAAAGTGAGATTTAAACCAGCAAAAGAGTATAGACCTGTTTCTAAAAGCCTACTGCCAACACTAACGGTAATAAGAAGAAAGGTGTGTAGCCTACTAAAGAGGTTAGTAATTCAAACCCATTTGATGTGCTTAATTCAGTGGAAAATGATAAGGAGTTGGGTACCAATAGGGGGACTTCAAATTTGGCTAGTAACGTGGCCAATTCTAGTGGCTCATTGTTCTGGAATTTTGAAACAAGTAGTACTATTACTACTCCTATTGTTGATAAAATTGGGAAGCTTGAAAAGCTAATTATTGATGAGAAAGTTACTCTTATGGATGATGATAGTAAGCCTCTGACAAATGTTGATTATCCGGGTGATCATGATAGTGAGGATGAACTTGAATCAGTTGATAATGATATGGCTCGTTCTATGACTTCAGAAAGGGTTGGTTTTGGCACTAAAAGTTTGCTGGAACAATGAAGGGACTCTTATGAGAATGGTTAGTGTGATGAAGACCCATACGATGATGATATGTATGAAGGTAAGGGTGAGCATCGGTCTAAAACCGGACCGGACCGGCCAAGACCGGACCGGACCGAGACCGAAATGGTCCAAAACGCCGGACCGAAATGGTACGGTACGGTCCCGGTCGGTCCGATCCGGTCCTATAAGACATAATCATCGGGTTTTTTGGTAAGACCGGACCAGACCGGACCGAAGACCGAATTGGTCCAAAACACCGGACCGAGGACCGGACCGAAATACGTTCGGTCCGGTTTTCCGGTCCGGTCGAACGGTCCATATGCTCAGCCCTATATGAAGGTCAGGATTTTCCTGACAAGATTTAAGATATATGTGATAATTTCGATATCAGAGTTTAAGGTCGTAGGAAGAAATAGTTTCTTGTTTTTTTTCTTGTTTCATACTTTCATGCGTTATTTGGCCAACCATATCTAGGTGCAATTTTGAAAGGCTGTTTTCGTTTTCTATAAATTTTATCTCTATATTTAATCTATTTTGTAAGAGAATTAATTTGCACACTTTGAGAAATGATAATTACGACACTTTACTTGTGCATCAAAATATTTGTATAATATTAAATGTCTGTTTCAACTATTTGTACGTTGAAGTATGCAAATAAAATTTTAAAGTATGCAAATCGTTAGCCATTTTGTAAACACGGACATATTTGTTAATTGAAGTTTAAAAGGGTAGAGTAGTCTCATCACAAATTGTTTACAATAAAAATAGATAGAGTTGGTAGATCCGTAGATATGATAATTAAATATATAAGAGTGGGGTAATATATGTTATTTTAAAAGTTTAGTCTTTAGTCGAGAAAATGCGTAACTAATGAAGTTTAAATATGGATATATGTAATTGCCAAAAAAAAGAACCCAATGTGAATGAATAGTCAATTAACGAAACTCGCGGGTCCAAAATTCAAAAGTTGTGAGGAGTGGTAGGGGGGGTTCAGAATAAATACCCGTGAACCATTCTCAGAGAACCTTGCCAAACAACAAACCCCATTAATAGTTGCCCTAAAATAAAAACCTTTTAATGGAGTCATGTGGACCCCAACATGATGTCAGTTCGCATCAGTTGTTGCTCCAACGATCGAAAAATGAGTCCATCTCCACCTCCTTAGCTATATCATCATCATCATCTTCTTTGGATGAAAATTACTTGACCCGACCCACCATTTATTCCAGAAACCTGGCGAATGATCAGCTACCGGATGAACCCCACGTTTGTAAGTGTTGTTTTACTTCGCGCAATCAAGTCCATCTTTTTTGGATATATAATCTAGAAATGAGTTTGAAATATATAACAATTAGCTTTTCAATCATGTATGTATGTGTTAAACATATAATTGGATCGAGTCTGAACAGTGCACATTGTGTGCAATCGAGTCAACCTAGCTAGCTCACGATCGTCTCACTGGTCGACTTTGACCCCTGTTACATTTGACCGTCTCAATGATCGACTCGCTTTCGCTACGTGCAGGGGCGGGGCGGCTCAACCTTTTTAGAGGCCTAAAGCGAGCTTTAAAAACGGGGTCCTTTTGTCAAAGTTAATTGCTGGAAAATCGTTTATATAAAATTTACTTTTCTAAGTTTTTTACGTGAAATCTTTTATTATTTTCTCGAAATCAATATAGTCTAATATTTCATTTTCGGTTCATAAATGAGCCAATAACTCTAATCTTTTTGTGACAGTTTCGATAGTAGATTACTTTTAGGGCCCGTTTGGTTTGTAGATGGTTTAGGATTTAGATTTGGAATTTTGATTTGATGTAGGTGAGAGAAAATAATATTTAAAGTTATTTAATAATTTAAAATATAAATAGTTTTTATATTTTAATATATATATGTAATGTGTATTTATTTGAAAAAGAAACAATTTAAATAAAGATGTGAGTGAGCTAGTGGGGCCACCAAGGAAACTTTTCAGAAACACCACCTTTATGTTTCGGATTAGAAGATGCCAGATATTATGCATTAAGTCCTATTTTTAAAACCCACTTGTACATACCAAACAATGTATTTTTGTCATCATAGTCTAAACCCAATCCAACAAAAGGTTTTCCTAGAACAACCAGTGACATCCTAGGATCTATAACCGAACTAATGTCCTCTACAATCATGAAATACGAGACATATGTGAAATTCCCTATGAAGATATGCATTCCTCTAACTCTTCCCGTGAAGTTGTTAATTTCACTAGGACTCCTAGGTTCGAGTGGGGTTGTCATAATCTAATTATAGCAGCCTCTACTCATTATGTTTAAGGGAGAATCTAGGTCAATGTAAGCTCTTCCAACATGAACGTGCCTTATGTTACATGGTACCTTAATGTTCAAGGGGTTTCCTTCTGCAATGATAAGGTTAGTCACAATTATAGATGGTAATAGGGCACTCATTAGATACTTATGATATGCTAGTTTGCTCCTCGTTGGAAATTTGTCAAAGTGATCTCCCTTAAATTCTTCCTCTCCTAAAACATCATCATTCTCATCTAACTCTTCTTCACTAAGGACATCATTCGATGAGCATCATATCACTATCATTTGCTTTCTTACAAACAACTCTAGAATAAGGACGATTGGGTTTATTAAATTCAAGGATGCGTAAGATAGAGTTAGTTAAGAACTTTTTCAACTAAGAATGAGGGTGGAACATTGGGTGGTGAATTAGTATTATCCATTTTGAAGGTTGGTTTAAGAGCAATTTTACAAAAAAAACACAAAGAAAAGATAGACTAAAAGAAAGCTAACAACAAGAAATAAAAATCTCACTTGAAAGATTCAAGCGAGTAGATCTAAGATAAATAAAATCCGGACTATGTTATTTGTCGTACGCAGTGGGGCAAAAACATTGATGAGCGTTGTAATCTCACTTCAGTTTTACAACTCCCTAGGCAGTGTACCTAACCGTTGTAATGTAGTATATGTAAGACAAAGGGGTTGTTATCGTTCTCTAGGGGAATAGCACTGGGAAGGTTCAAACTAAATATAACTAAGATCTAGGAGATTGAAAGAAGATTATTTTTGTATTTTTATATTTTATAAAAGAAAGTAAAATCTCAGGTTTTTGAAAAAGGTTTTATAAAACTATATCTTAATAAACTAATCTAATGATAAGAATTCGTATGATAAGGGAGTAGTGTTTACTTAATCATGCATGATCCTTGATATGCTTTTCCTAACTCTATTGCCTTGTCACACTTGTGATGTATATGTAAGTATTTCTGAGAAGCATGACGAATTACATGAAAACACCGTCTACGTGATAACTTGCTAGGGCAACACACATGCAAGGTAGTATGAAGACTATTACATGGACCCTAGGGAGATATACGCGCATTAAAATACGTAAAGGGATCATCCACATATGGTAAGGTAGTATGAAGAACTGTTACCTAAGGAATCTTTCTACACAATTTTTCCCCCAAATGTCGCTCAAGAACTTTGATAACAATTACTTAACTAGGGTTCTAGAGTATAAACATGTACAAACATCAATAAGAAGCAATATAATTAACCAGTCCCTCATTTATAAACCAATTCACAAAAATAACCCTTAGAGCCCTAACGGTGTTAACTTCTATTAATAGAAGTTAACACCGTTAGGGCTCTAAGGGTTATTTTTGTAAATTGGTTTATAAATGAGGGACTGGTTTTGAAACTTTGGAATTTTGTCTTTTTGTAACCTTGACTAAGGTTGACCAAGTTGACTAAAGGTTGACTGAGGGTTGACTTTGATAGCTTCCTCCCGGCTTTTTGCGTGCTCTTCTGTTCCCGTGTTCGTGTTTGTCCGGTTTTGACCTGTTTTCTTGTGATTTTTGCTTTATCCGTACCTACACAATAAGAAAGACAAAACAAGCAATATTCAAGTATTTAAAGCACAATTTTGGTCTTTTTAGGGTCTATTTTGATATAAAATGGATATGTGTTTTCACACATATCAAAATTCCCCAAACTAAGCGATTGTGTGTCCTCACGCAATATTATATGCCTTATAACCAAATACCTCGAAACTTCCCCAAACTAAACCTTTGAAAAGTAGCAAAGATTTTTGTGGAAAAATTAAGAAATCACAAGTTATAAAACACCCCTATTTCCCATTTTCTAAAACCTCTTTTTCATTTTTTTTAATATAGTTGAGATAATTTTGACTTTCATTATTTCCATAACTGTTAGGGATCATAGAACAAGATGCATTTCGAATCCGAGAATGCCCCAAAAAGGATAAATTCATCGTTCCCGACTTTTCACTTATCCAAACCAAGCTTAAAACAAAATCACAGCTAAATATCAGTAAGGATGCTAACACTACTCATATTTGCAACTTGTGAACTTTTTACTCCCGACATTTATTATATCTTAAGTGAGTGTGCTATCTTGAATTTCAACCATGGATCAACTTTTTGCAACATACTATGCTTTACGTTCCACCTTAGAATAATGAGTTTAAAGGCGAGATCATCCCATGTAGCGACTTTCGTCTCGGCACATCCCAACCTTGCGGCTAAGTGACCAGGCTTTTGACACCCCACAGAGACTAGTATCGGGACTCACGGACCTTAGGTTTCAAAAACTCTCAGGTTTCCCGGATATTCATAGCTTATAAAATAGAATAGTCAAAGTGCAAAAGCATATTTGAATTTAACAAAAAGAAGTCAATTATTAATTTAATTATTAGACATTTATGCAATTATAACCTCGACCTTTTAGAAGGCTGCAACATCGGTTGTGAGCCGGCAAGATGCAGCAAACTTTTATCAGTCTCGGATCTTTATTCTTACTATGGGCTTTCTTAAGAAGACTACCCATACGGTATGAGCCACAAGAAGGTAGTAAACTATATATCAGCCACAGCTTTTAATATATATTTATTTTTTTTTAATATATTTATTTATTTTAAAGAAGACATTTACTTTTTGAACAAATTTCAAGTATAAAATATTGAACTAAAACTAAATTTTTTCTATATATTACATAAAAATTGTTGATTTAAGTTTAATATCCAAAAACAGCACGTAAATTAATCCAATTAAGAGCTTATGGGAGAAAAAGCAACAAGTTACATACATAAACTCTAAAGATTTCCAAATAATCTTTGTTCAGCATCCTACTCATACTTAACTCTATCATTTTTTCGTTCCTTATCCGCGAATTAGCGATACACCTTAACCTAAAAAGTGTAAGGAATCAAGCTATAGCTCACGACTCTCGATCGTGTCATAAATTAACTCTTTATTCTAGCCCACCAAGAAAGACAAAATTGTGACAAACACTCTAAGTTTTATTTTTTGAAATTTTTTTTAATTTATTTTTTTCATATTTTTTGAAAATATTTTGTGGGAAAACAGGGTACGAGAGAACAACGGCAAAAATTAAGGCATGATCATATCGAAGATAACTACCCCATACAAATATCAAACATTGTCCTCATGTTTCCTAGCCTAAGAAGGAGACTTAAAAACCCCATACTAGAAATTCAAAAGGTCGAATGCATAACTCAAACATATAAGAAAGTATCACAATAACTAAGCCATTTATTAAGTGTGCTAAAAGAATAAATTTAAACGATAATAATCTTTATGAATATCAGAATTCCGGCAAACTAATGGAAATCAAAGCTAGGAAGCTCGAGTGGACACCGGGACAAAACACCAGAAACACGAGAGTCTTCATAAAAGAAAAGTCAGGATCAATCCTGCAAACAATCACAAGTACAAAGCAACAACACAACGAACGAAAGAGTACATGCCTCCCCACAACACATTAAAATAAGAAAGAAATTAAAAATGGATAGAGCAAAGGTGCATAACCACAATAGCGCTTTATTTTGTAACCGAGTCGACATAGCTTGACTCGATCCGGAAATTCATTCGTCCTTAGGATAGTAAATGGGAAGAGAATAATCTTAATCGGCTTTCATTAATGTGTTGGATAAACATTTAAGCACAAAAGAGAAAAAAGTATAAAAGCACCAATACATGAAAGTTCCATCCCGATGAAATTCCACGTCTCTAAGTGTAAGATGTCGAGGTCATAAGATGGTTCCTCATTTTTGGGTGGAGGATAAGTAAAGGAGAAATCACAGGGTAGGTGAGAAACATGTAGAAAATCTAGTGACAATTGTGGAAGGAAGTGTCAACTTTAAACACAGTATTCTCACCTCCCCCTGGGTCAAAACATTCATCTTCATTAAGCTCACCAAAATCGTTTATCACATGTGCATCAGTCTCAATAATTAAACTAATTTCAACATCTGATGGTTCCGGAGGAGGACGAGGAAATGATGGATCAAAATCAAAGTGAAATGATTCAAACTCAGGAAGTTCCAAAAGAGGATCATTTGAATTATCAGAAATAACAACGCAGTTCAATCCTCCCTGACTGGGCTACAATCTAAAAAAGAAACAAATCATACTCAGGAAGAGAGTTATTAGCATGAGTAGTGGTACTGCTACTTCTCGTGTCTTCCATATGACCGTTGAAAGTCTCGAATTCGGGTAAAGAATTATCCAAATGAGAAAGAGAAGTATCGGACTCCTCAAAGAACGAATCACTATCCACGACGGGAATAGGAAATGAAAAGGGAGACTTGAACACAAAATTAGGAGTAGGGTTCATATATTATCAAAGATTCGATAATAGTAATAAGACGAAGGACGTTACTAAATTTCTCGACGAAGAATAACATCTTGATTTAAAAATATCTCTAAGTCAGACTCTTCTCTTCTTGATCTTATTCTCCCTCCTCTAAACTATCGTACTCCAAATTGAGAGATGATGCTTCAACGTACTCGATGTTCTCATAAGAATCGTCATCACTTGAAATATCATGATCATAATAATCAACTTCTTCTTCATCAAATTTGTCTTCATCCATTCCAGGTGGAATAGGAGCGAATTCACCAGCGAATTCCTCGGAAAGAAAATCGATCTTAGGAGACGTGATCGGAATATCTTGACTAAGCAAAGATTCAGCATCAGAATGATCATAAATATCGTCGGAGACACCCTTGGATCCACTTGGGATTTGGACGAGGTCCTAAACACTAGATTTATCCTTTTCAGGAATAGTGCTAGTTCCTTTTCCACCATGAATAGAGGTCCTTCGGGCTCTTCTGATGGTTCATACGGGTGTGATCCCGAGCTTTATACCTCTCCATATAATAGTATACTCATCATCGACATCATCGAAGTAGAAAAGTGGAATCAAATCCACTTGGACAATTAATCTATTCTGAACACTCTTCACTGATAGTTCGCACATCTTCAATGATTTTACATCATCAATTCTTAATAACCCGTTGTCAGATAATTGCTTGTCCATCAAAGCATCTTTAATTTCGCCAAAACTTTCCCAAGCTATCAATATAACATTTGGTGTTACTCCAAAAGGTATACGACTAAACTTCCTCAAGAAGGTGCAAACGTCTTTCAAAAAGTTATCTCTAGCTTCTTCATCGTCAATCATAGAAGAATTCCAATATGGAATAAAACTTTGAGCTGCTGTCTCCTTCTTTCTTGTTGACTTCCTTTAAGAATTTGCAAATCATCCATAAGTTTAAGAAGCAGATCTTGGCGTAACTTCATGTTGTTCTGCTCTTCTCTCCATAACATTGCTTAGAACTTAAGAAACTCTCCTCAGGCTTAGCAGATAAGCCATGCACTTTTCATTAGGAGGTAGATGATCATACTCCTTTAAAAAGGCTTGAATGGTTTCCATTAAGTCTTCTCGAGCTTGCAAAATTTCTCTACTTGTCTCTTGAGGAGGATAATTGATGGGAAACTAAGGGGGTTGATATTGGTCAAAACCAAAAGAATTAGGATCATCGCAAGAATTTTGCTCATAATAATCTTCATACATTGGTTGACATTGAAAAGTCGTATGAGGACCCCCGTAATTTTCACAACAAAGATATTGTTGAGAAGAACTTTGAGAATTTTGTGGAAAATAATTATCATTAAAGTTTGATTGTTACCACGCTCCTTTCATAGACAAGCGGGAACTGTGGTGGACAATCATAACCATAATGAGCATTATTTCCACATAACTCACACAAGTAAGTCTCAAACTAGAGTTGTGGAGGGTGGGTGAGAACACTTGGAGAATCATTGAAAGAATTAGGTTTGGAATCATAAGTGAATGAATTCTCATCTTCATAATTGCATGTCGGATGAACACTTGGCAAAGTCTGTAGGAGCTCATTAATGGTTTGATTGCATTGTTCTGGATTAGAGATAATCGGAGCTTTTGGTGGACAATTATAACCAATATGAGCACCGTTCCCACAAGACTTGCAAGTACATTGTTGACAAAAGATATCATCTAACAAATCACCACACTTGTAACAACAATTGTGGTTAATTTGTAAAGGTGGCATTTGCGAAGTAATTTTCAAACAGCGGGGTCTTGATAGAAGACGAATGGCTACTTGAGGTGCCTACAAACATGTTAGTGTTGGATTGGATGACTTAGAGGTGTTTTTAGAATTTTTTTTTCATGCATGAATTGTATACCAACCTTCATTCAAACACTTGGAAAAGATAGAAATCAGTGTTTAATATTACTTTGTTTTTTATTATATTTCATTAAATTTTAGAACATAACACACAATGTCGAAAATATAAAAATTTAAAGGTTTTAATAATGTGGAAAAATGTATGAGGAGGTTTGGATAAAGATTTTTGTATAAAAGAATGAAAATAATTGATGAAATTATTAAATATGATGTGTAAATTTAGGGACTAAAAAAAGTAGTGATTTAATTAATATAGTAGTGGGTTCAAACGATGAGCGATAAACTCCAAAAAAGTAACATTTTAGAGGGTTAATGAAAAGAATTCAATGGATAAGAAGAAAAAAAAGATTATTTTTGGTTTTTAATCTAATTTTAACGGACAATGAGATAGACAACTTGAACCAAATAATCAAACTTACTTCACGGTAGCTCTTAAAAATTTTACTTTTTAAGGTGAGTCGTTCCTCGTAAATGACACAAATGACAAGTTTTTGAATCTTTGATTCGAATTAGGAACTTATTATGGATAATACCTCAATTGAAGGTATTATTTATTGGTGTTCTTTTACCAACTTTGTTTATTTATTTATTTATTTTTATTTTTTTGGAAATTTTTTTATATTTTTGATTTTTTTATATGATAATTATACTAAAAGAAAAGAAAAATATTTTTTTACTTTTTATTTTTATAATTTTGATTTTTTAATTTTTTAACAAAACAAAACTTTCAAAAATGAATGGGTCTTCAAATCACGATCAACAAACTTCAAACGAGAGAATCTTAATCACAAATCCCCGGCAACGGCGCCCAAAATTGATATAGCAATTCTATATATGTAAAATATAAAATCTATAATATATGATGGAAAATTACCAATTTACTCTTGAGGACAAAGGTAAAAAGGAAATTCTTCAAAATATATATAATATAATACGTATATTAACCGGGAAGTATGATTCTCTGGTCGTTATCCCCAACGACTTGTGAAATTGAAACCCGACTTAGATGTTCGTGTAAAGTGAACAATGATTTGAATTGAAGACAAAGTTTGATTTGATTATCTACTTTTTAAAAAAATTAAAATTAACAAATTCTAACAATTAAGCATAAAGACAAATAACGGGAAACCAAAATTTAACTAAAAACGCAAAACGGGACCCTTAAACGGAGGTCAAAAACCCTAAATTACTAAAAATAAACATAACTTCAATTTTTTCTTTTTAAATGGAATCTATTTGACTAAAAATAAGTTTAAAGAAAACTAGAACAAAAACGGAGTTAAAATGAGCATTAAAACACGGAAAACGAGAACGGGAACGAATCTCGTTCTTTAAAAATCGTAATTTTGCAATTTAGACCCTATGAAAGCAAAACTAATTTACCTATGAACTTTATGACAAAAGAAAATTTTCTAACAAAGATTTATATTTTTTTGATTATTTTTCTATTTTTTATGATTTTTTAAAGTTTTTAATGAAAATAAATGTTTAAAAATACTAAACTAACTATAAAAATTCTAGAAAAATTACAGAAAATAGCTTATACTATTTAAAACCTAGGAAAAATAAATTTATAAGCACAGCTTATCAAATAAGCCGCGAAATAAGCTGAGACAGCTTATAAGATAAAATGAGTATTAAAAAGTTAAATTGTGTGGAATAGTCAAATGGAAAAGACCCAAGGTGTCACATAAGTCGGTGATGTGAGTGAGGTGTGTGTGTATATAAAAGGGTGAGGGTGTTTGAGGGTCGGAGGGTTCGTGTCTTGCTCACCCCGCCTTCACTTTTCCGCCTTTTTATAAAAAAAAAACTTAAAGAACCAAAAGTCATTAAGCTCCTAAAAATAGGTGCATATTTTAATAAAATACAACTTTTTTATGAAAAGACACTAAATAAGACTGAAAAGCAAACAGTTAACACCTCACTTATAATTGTTTTTTTTAGAAAAACTTAATTACCCAAAAAGCTGTAATAAGCAAAAAGCAAAACAAAAATCACTTTATACTAATACCAACCTAATAAGCTAACCTAGACTTAGAATAAGTTTAGAATCAAAGAGGCAACAAGCAGCATTGTACCTAATAAGCCTAAAAGAAATATAACTCAAATCAAACACACCTTGAAGACTACCTTTGAGCTCAATTTTAATAAGCAAATGAAACATTATGACAACAGCTTTTAAAACTACTTAAACGCTAACTAAAACGTCTACTAAAATCCTATAATTAAAAACTATTTGAAACTTAATTGCTATATTAAAAAGACTAAATTGTAGAAAATACTAATTAACTCACTACGCACTATTTTAATCAGGATGTGCTGATTTTTTAAAATCCAATGGTGAACTTTGATTTTAAAAGCAGGAAAAACTATCAACCTTATTTTTGCAAACAAACTTGATTCAGATTAATGACTACCTTAATTCTAATTGTATTCAAAATTTCAAATGCTAGATAATACTTTTGCTTACTGAAAATTGATGATGAAAATGACTATTAGTAGCTAATTCTGCGGAGCAAGTTTATACAAGCTAAATGAACTACAACACATTAAAATCTATAATGCATCACATAAAGTAAAGTGAAATCTACTCTATTTAGACACAATTAACAAGCAAATAAGTAAATGATTAAGATAGTAAGAGAATTTAAGCGCAAAGTTACAAATGACACCGTGACAAGATTTAAACTAATTTTAAATCTACTTTATGAAAAACAATTTTTACTAATCCTAGCTATAATGCCAAGTTTTAAGCAGACTTATAGATTGAATATTAAAAACGAAATATCAAAGACCCACAAAGGCCTCAGTCAGTACTAAACTTAGGGTTCTACTGCAAGGGTTGGCCAAACACGCCTCTTATGAATTCAAATCCATAAGAGGGTGTTTGGCACAGCAAAAAAGCTTCCTACTAAACGTAAAGAAACATGGTAAACAACAATCAAATAAGCCAGAATCAATAAGCTACCTACTATGCAATTTTTATATTTTTGACAGTTTTAGCCTAAACCTATTGAAAACATGAAAACAAATTACTGATAAGCTAAAACTAGTTTGAATAAACTAAATTAAGCAAGCCTAAGCAGAAATAAGAACTAAAAACTAGTTTTAAGCAAAAATAAAGCAAATAAGGCAAGTACAAAACGAGAAATAAGCTTTTGAAATAAAATTAGAATTGTACTTGATCTCACACAATATCACTTATTAGCTATTCTTGACATAGCTCCAGCTTGTCCATATACAAGCGGGTAAGGCCATAAGCTGCATCCACGAAAGTTAGCTTATCATCCATATAGTGAAAGGCTAGGTAATTTAAGGTGAAATTTGAGTAACAAAAAAGCTCATTTTAAGCTTTTAAAAAGCTTAACTGGTATATGAGTCTAAATAGCAAGGTATAGCTTTTGTGGAGAGCTTTCAAGAGATTGAACAAAATTAGCTTAAAGTAAAACTTGGATTACATACTCCAAAAGTAAGTGAAACAAGTATATATATTGAAAATTAAATTGATTACAAGGCTTAAAAAGAAAAGAATTACAATGAACTTAAAGCTTTAAAAACTTATAGAATAAGCTAAATAAGCACAAGATCTAATCCTACTTCCGTGATACATGAATGAGATTAGAGGAGAGGGATTATTTATAGCTGCACAATGAAGGTTCTAAGCTCCAAATTCAGTTAGACACCCCCTTGCCTCTTAGTCCTTGGATCGTTTTCAATCATTGGATGTCAATTGTAAGCCCTTGGATTATCTTTTAGCTCACATAAACTGAAGACGGACTGCCAAGCGTGGCAATCCATGAATATGACAAGATTTTCTTCTATCTGTTGTTCCTCATGTGTAAATTACTCATCCCTTGTGTTTCCTCACAATCCACCGTGGCATTCCCTTTGTGGGTTTCCACCAATGAGAGGGTTTGGGTAACGTTTCTCTCTGCCAACGAGTACTATATCACTTGAATTGTACTTCCACGTCATTAATCTACATTTTCCCTCTCTTTTTGACCCGTGGTAATTTGGGGAAGGAGATGAACAGTAAAAACTGTTTCTCCCGCCCTCTTTTACTTATAAGTGGTTGTTTGACTTTTGGGCCGGGTATTTAGGATTTGGGCCAGGGTTTGTTTTTGTGTTATAAATAGATAACAAGTGTTATATCTTATATTATAAAGAGATAACAACCGTTAGGGCTTAAAGGGTATTTTTGCAATTTGGAAATATATGAAGGACTGTTTGGTAACTTTGGAATATTGTCTTGTTGTGACGTTTGACTCAGGGTTGACTGAGTTGACCACAGCAGTGACTTTTTGACTCTTTTTGTGTAGAAAAACTCCAGCACTCTACGTGCTCTTCCGTTCCCGTGTTCGTGTTTGTCCGGTTTTGACCGTTTTCTTGTGATTTTTGCTTTATTCGTACCTACACAATCATAAAGACAAAACAAGCAATATTCAAGCATTCAAAGCACAATTTTTAGGGCTATTTTTGATATAAAACGGATATGTGTTTTCACACATATCAAGTATCCAGATCATATGTATGCTCTCGACAAAGCTTTGTATGGTTTGAAACAAGCACATTGGGCATGGTACGACGTTCTTTCAAAGTTCTTGATCAACAGCGGTTTCCAAAAAGGTTTAATTGATCCTACTCTTTTCATTAAAAAGAAGGGTAAATCAATCCAAATATATTCTTGATATTTTGAAATGGAGTATGATGGTAGAAATGAAATACTTTCATGTCTCAAGTAAATCAATTTGAAAATGGGATTTGCATAAATCAATCCAAATATATTCTTGATATTTTGAAAAGATTTGGAATGGAAAATTGTGATACGGTTCCCACTCCCATGGTTGAACAAGCTAAAATCAAACTTGATTTTAGTTTGGGAAACATTTTAACAACTAATTATCATAGCATGATTGGATCAGTTGAATGTAATCTTGCTTCAAGTAGGTCCCAAATAAAATGTTTTGTCGAACATTGTATGTGGACTATATATCAGCAAATCCAAAAGAACATCATGTTCAGCAGTCAAAAGGTATCTTTACGATATATACTCAAAGGACTATAAAATTTTTAGGCCCTTTTGGTATCCGGAATATTTTGGCTTTGATCTAACTGCCTATTAACGCACGACCATGCAGTATGTCCACTTAATATGGAAAAGTACATATGGCAGTGTTTAATTTTTAGTGACAAGTTGGTGTGTTGGACTCAAATAAAAGCAAAAACTAACTCGTGTGTCTATAATCTACACCGAATTTGAATATGTTGGCTGTTTCTGGCTGATGTGCTCCTAAGTAATGTGGATGTGTAATCAATATACTGACTAGTTGAAATTCTTCTACGACAGAAGTTTCAATTTACTGTGATTCACGAAGTGCGATTGTAATCTCGTGTTAATCCAAAACATCACACTGAATTTGAGTAACAACTCCGGAAACAAGAACATATTGTATGTGAGGTATCATTTTATCAAGGATCATGTTGAAAAAGGAAAAATAGAGTTATATTCCGTTGGTACTGAATATCAACTTGCGGATTTATTCACGAAATCTCTGCCTGAAGCTCGATTTAAATTTTTAGTCAAGATGTTGGGTATAATGAGTCGTGAAGCATAAATTCTTTACCGCAAAATGTTTTTGTTAATAAATTTTAGAAAATAAAAAATGTTTTTCTTTTATAAATTTTAGAAAATATAAAAAGATTTTCTTTTATAATTTAAAAAAAAAGATTTTCTTTTATATAGAAAATTTAGAAAAATACAAAGAGATTTTCTTTTATAAATTTTTGAAAAGGCAAATATTTTCTTTCATACCAAAATTTATAGAAAATAACCAAAAAAGATGTATATGATTATATAATTGGTCTTTCATACATTTTCAGTATGAAACCCGAGCTTCATTTGATGGCTTGTGTACATCTCAATGCACACCCGTCTTTAAGAAAAGAAAGAGTACGTTTTGCAGTGCATAATATCTTTGACAAAGAATAGACTCTTCTTTGACTTGAGTTTATTGATGAATATTTACAAATTTTTTTTTGGTTACTTAAAAGAAAAAATTAAGTTTGTTTAAAAGATCAATGATCCTCATCTTAATGAGTTACATATCGATTTCGAAATTTAAAATGTGATACTTTCAAAAGATAAAATTCAATTTTAAAAAGTTCTTTAAATCGATTACTCATATGAGAAAAGTATCTAAAGAAATAAAGGACTCAAAAGTGCAAAGAGGAACTCCCTCATAAAGGTTTTATCGAAAATACAGTATTTTTCGAGGGAGAGTGTCCATATGTTTTGTTGAAAAGGTTTTCAGAAATTAAGGAAACTGATAACCTACCTTTTTAGGGGTAATTATATCAAATATATAGTATACGTATTCCAAAAGATTTCACAAAATTACTTTTGACCAAAGCAATATCTAAAATCTCCCGGGTCATTTCCCGTCGAGGCATGAATTTGAAAATCCTAGATCGTTTGTGAACAATGCTGATTGAAATGAACAAAGATTTGATTTGGAATCTATTTCTAAACTAATAAAGTGCAAAAAATAACTAAAAAAAGCAAACACTAAAGCAATTATAAAGATACGGGCCTAAAGACGTTAGACTAGAATTAAAACTAACGCGTCATTAAAACCTAAATTATCAAAATTTAAACCTATAATGATTTTATAACCTTTAATAAGACCTAAGTGACTCAAATGTAAGAGCAAAGAAAACTAAACCAAAAACGAAAGCTTTTAAAGTTAAAAACGCGAAGAAAACGAGAACGGGATCAAAACCCGTTCTTTAAAAAAACGAAATTCAAAAATTTTAACCCTACGAATGCAAATTTATTTTTCATAGGTCCTAAATGATAAAAGAAAATTTTGAAAAAAAGAATTATATTTTTTTTTACTTTTATTTAATTTTTAATGAATTAAAAACAGTTTTAAAAAATTAAATGTTTAAAAATAGAAAACAATTTTGGAAAAATACGAAAAAAGTACAGAAAGTAGTTTAAACAGAGTAGAAAAAAAAAATTGGCAAAGAAAAAAAGTAAAAGCATGAAAATTTGGCTATTGAATAAGTCCAGAAATAAGCAAAGTTAGGCTTAATGGCTATAAAATGGAAAAATGGGTTAAAAGAATAAAATGTGTAGACTTAGGCAAAAAAGACCCAAGGGCGCTTTTGGTAGTAGAGTGAGTGTGTGGGACGTATAAAAGTGGGAGTCGCAGGTTCGAACCTTGGGTCTCCTTTTTTTTCAAAACTATTTTTTTTAATTTTCTTGTTGCACCTATGTAAAACACAACTAAATAACCAACTTTAAAAAATAAACTTTTTACAAAACTTAAAAATAAGCCTGAAACAAGCTGAAAATTAGTGACAGATTTGCTTCTTTTTTTTTAAATGACTTTAATGCTAAACTGTTTAGAAATTTTATAACTAATAAGCTAGCTAAAAAGCAAAATAAGCCAAAACAGAATATCTACTAAACCTATTAAGCAAGTCTAAAAAGAAATAAGCCAGGAAAAATAAGCAGATAAGCAAAAATAATCAAATAAGCAACAAGGGCAAAAAGTGAAGGCAAACAGCCACAAGGGCACTTTTAGGCTTATTTTTAAGCCCTCAAGTGGAGCCAGGAATGGCAAAAATTGGGTAACCCCTGAAAAAGAATGACCAATAAGCTGTTAAAATCAACAATTGGAAAAAGGTTTGAAAGTCAATTAAGCCAAAAAAAAGCCTTGTGAAATAAGCTGTTTGCACTCAGCACATGCTGATGTGGATTTATCAAGGACAAAAGGCTTATTGCAGCCTTGATTTTAAGCAAGATAAATAAGACTAAAACCTAAACTAAGTAAAAACAGATAAAATTTGCCAACTAATGAGCTTATGCTCAAAATTTCAAAAGCTAAAAACAATTTATACTAGACTAAATTTGAATTTGAAAAAATAGATTTTTTACTTAGAAAATGGACTTGACAGATTTTGGCTAAAACAAGAGTAAACCAAAAGACCTCAATGCTACTGCATTAGGACACTAAAAAGAGCACATGAACAACTCTTAAGAGATGGTTTTAGAAGCTTAATCAAATAAGCTATTTCCAAACTGTTTTTGAACACAGTTTTGAAAACCCTTTTTGACAAAACTTAAAAACAGACTTAGAGACTTAAAAACTTGGAAAATCAGATCAAAATCAACTCACAAAGGCTTGTACAAGATTTCCAAAATGAACCAAAAGGCTTTTTACAAGTTTTAACCCACTTTGGGTCTTATGCCAAACGCCCCTTTAAGTTTTATAATTAAAATTGTAAGCTGATTGACAAAAATCTAAGCAAAGTAATTTAAAGACAAATAAAAAGCAATGACTAATAAGCAAAAAGCATTAATAAAAGCATAAGATCAAGCACTAAAATAAGCAAAAGAACAATAATCAGTTTAAGCAAATAAGCACTTAGAAAAGATTTTAAGAGAAAACAAAGTGTACCTTGATCCCTTGCACTAAACAGGGGTAAACATAGACCTATTAAGCTCTACCTACCCAGCTTATTCAATAAGCAAACTAAAATAAGCCATACGCTCTTCCTTTTTAAGATTATCTTCCAATAACTCAAAATTCCCAAATTCTTGATTCCAAATACACATGAAACTCACAGGAGATATTATATGAACTTAATAAGTAAAACAGTTTCTATAAGCTTAGAAAAACTTATAGAAATGACTTGTAAATGAGGATGAGCTTAAATGCATAAAAACAGAATTTGCTTAAACATAAAACTGAAATTTTCATTAGAATTTTAAAAGGTTACAATACTTTGAAATGTAAAGACAAAAAACATAAATTAAGACATTTAAAAATAAATTTAAAACTATAACTACACTACTCCTAGTTACATCTTTCTTTTTTCTTCTCTGTCTTCTTTTCTTTTATAGGCTGTCAAGGTCTTTAAACTTGTGCTTGTTGTGTTTGTTGTGTGAGAGAGCTCTAAGTCTCATCATAGCTAAAGAATACTAGTAATCTTTGATATTATACAAGAACTAGAGAGAGAAGTGGGTTGGAAAGTTTCTAGAGAGAGAAAGATGATAATATTATTATGTGTGTGAAAATAAGAAATGAAACAACCAACCACCCTCTCCAAGGCATGGAGAGGGTATATATACTACATACATGGCCGGCCATGGGCCTTAACGGGCTTTCCATGGGCCTTGGGCCAGACTAGCTTACTAGACTAATCATATAACAAACTACAGGCTAAGACTATTACAACTTGGAAGTGACCGATACTTTTCTTGTTTCCAACAATCCCCCTAAAGGTTAGTCCCATATACAGATATTCAATTATACAAAATTTAAACCTAGCATACTATGCTATATCTCTTAGTCTTCAGCTCGTAAACATGACTTTCTTCTTTGAATAAGTTGTAGATTCTTGATCTTAAGCTCGAGCTTGTTCCTTTATCTTTACTTGTAAGTGAAGATGTGATCTTGAGCACTATGAGATCATCAACCAAGAATAATCTCGTTTTGCCATCTTGTGAATTTGTCATCTTGTGATCTTGTGACTTCTGGATTGACATGCTCATACCTTTCTTGATTTGTTGACTTGAAAAGCTTTAATGTTGCATCTTTCTTGAAATTCTTTAACTTGAACACTTTCACACCATCACTTCGAGAAATATTTTCGGATATCAATGGACAAGAAACTTCTTTGAATTCTTTTACATTAATATACTTTGTGCACTACGAAAGACGTACGGTATCAGAGTAGCGGAAGTCTTGAAACATGTACTTGAGCTTTCATGATGTCTTTATGTTTGTCGGTCGGGTATGAGCATGTGGCTATGGATCTTGTGAGTCAGCGGGAAACATGTACCTTCACCGCCATCTTTAAGTTTCATGCAATAAAACAGTTAGCAATAAAGCAGGGGTATGAATATGGCTTTGTCATTCGTCCGTATTTGGTTAGAGTAACCTTCGAATCCGTGAGGATCGACCTGTGATCAGGTAGATTAAATTTAAGAAGAATCTCCTTGACAGGATTTCCAGCTGAAGTATAGAATCTTTCCAACTGTGTGCTTCAAGGGTGAGGGGGGGGAGGTGGTGGGGTTGTGCATTTGTATTAAGATGTGCACAAACATCTTCATGTTCTCATTAACGGAATGATAGGATCCCTTTGCTAATGGATCATAACCTTTTAGCTTGTAAAGGGATTGTTGCCTTAGATAAATCTAAAGTAACAATGAATTAACCACTATTAGAATACGCGGTATTTAATCAACAATGTAAAAGAAAGACAAACAATTTAAACCACTCTTATTAAATGAACTTTGATCTGCCTAAATATTAGATTACAAAACTATGAATTACTAACCTATCTCAATGATCATCTGTAGAACTATATCTATTGATCTTTGCCTAGGTATCCTTTTATAGACAAAGAAACCCATAATGGTCTTTTACAAAAAATGTATAAAGATAATGTCATATCTTTTCTAAGATTATCACTTGCATATCTTTAACTCTAACCATTTTCTGCGTAAGCGACTTAACAATTACATAAACAATAATAAATTTTTAATACTGCCAGGTACCTAACTATGTTAAACCTTCTACATCACTGACTAATTAGCACAAGCAGAACTAACTATAAAACAACAAAATTAATTCTGTTATACAAATTCCCTAACAATCCTCGCCCTAATCGTTGAAACTTCACTTGTTAACTTTAAGTTGTCCTCCAGTATGTCTCAAGTTGGGCTTGTTGAGAATATATCCAAGCATGTCTTTAAGTCCTTAGCATTCACGTTTAATTAGATCTGTTGATGTTCTTAGAAAAACCAATTATACTTTGTATTTTAACATTGTCTTCCTCGTTCACAGCTACACAACAACATCCAACTAGAGTTTGGCTTTATAGTTTTTGTGGCAAACTATCCAGCCCATCAACGGATTTGATATGTCCTTACCATGATGCCGTTTGCTAATGACTATCAAAGAGCTTTATTGTAGTAACAAGGTGTCATTGATACCTTTGTATTTTTAGCAAACTATGAGTATCAATGGGATTTGAATCCTCTTAACCGTAGCCGATGCTCAGGAGTAGCCAATCTTAAAGTACAATACTATGGTGCATTTGAATACCATATAATTCTTTGTGGTAAACTGTTCAACCATAAACGGATTTGAGAAGCTTTAAAAAAATCCGTTTGCTTTGTACTAGTCATTCGCTTATGGCCTATTAAGCATGTAAACTGATAACCAATTGTTATGTTGTGGTTAGCCAACACCCAAACCCTTTTAACTTCCAGAATAGTCGAGCAATTTCCAAACATTCCCACATCAAACTGATAACTTCATCACTTTCTAATCCAGCTTGCTTCTCAATCATCTGCAAGAGTTTATAGCAACTTCATTCATTCTTCCATCTAGAACTTAAGCTTCATTTTCAGCATCACTTGGCAGCTTCTTTTTTACAATGGGAAACTTTCTATCCTCTAACATATAGATTGTGCATGCATCCAAAGTTAAGACAATAGTCACCTACACACTTATCATAGTATAGGGGCCTCCAACTAACCATCTTTTGTTGAGAGGTAAGCTCCAAATAGCATTTGTCAACGAGAAGTGTGAACAAACATATTCCTGAGATCACTCCAAAGCACTCTCATAAGCATCTTACAGCCTAATTGTTCCATACTTCTGCATTTACCACTGTAGCAGCCTATAGAGATCCTTCATTTTGTTAGTCTTAATCATAGCTCCAAAGCTAATGTAACTTATTATTATCTAGACAAACACTTCTTTGACCCTAGCTGAAATATCATCTAATTTGGCCACACTATTAAGATTTGTAGTGCAAGGGAGTAGGATTCATAGCTTCTACTGAGTTCCTCTTTATCAGTTTCTGAATCTTCTTGTGCACTCTTGTCAACATTTATACCTTTTCTAGCCTTTTGCTTCTTTCTTTTCCTATTCTTTTTACTTGCTCTTCTTCCTTTTTACTACTTCTACAACTTTTTCTCCAATACTGGAACATCTTATTCACAGCAATCCTTTTGTTTCTTGAAGTCTTTGTTCTGAAGCTCTCTCGCATAACTTTTCAATTTTATGCCTATTGTATCTTCAAGATTTATAGGAATCAGAAAAGTAATGCAGATCTGCTGAAACTTACAACTTCAACTCTCTTTATTCTCTTCAACTTCAACTTCTTAAAATGAGAAAGCTTCGTAGCCAAAGGAGTAGGATTTATAGCTTCCACTGATTCCTCTTTATCAGTCTCTGAATCTCCTTGTGCATTCTTGTCAATACTTATACCTTTTCTAGCCTTTTGTTTCTTTCTTTGATTCACCATATCTACCATTCTTTTTGCAAAATCTTGTTCAGGCACATCCTTTCCTAACGCATCTTTTGTCAACTCTGCATTTGCTTCTAGCTTAGCTCTAATAGCATCCCAATCTTCTTCAGTATAATATTGAGCTTCAAATTGATCTTGAGATTTTCTTTTCTTTTGTTGTTCTGATAATGCTTCCTCTTCTGCCATTCTTTTGGCTATCAATTCATCTAAATGAATCAGCTTTGCAACTTCTTCATCCATTTGAGCTTGCAATTTTATAGCCACTTCCAATCCAGCTTCCTCTTGTCTTATTTGTTCTTTAGTTTTGTGAGTAGCCTGGATATCCTCTTCAACCATTGGAGCCTTTCCTTCCCTTTGACCCCTTTTACTAGCAGTACCAGAATCAACTTTAGCACTACCAGTATTAACATCTTCAATACCAGTATTAATCTCATCCTCAGCATCCAATCCAGTATTAATCTTTTTAGCCATAGACCTTGCTCTCCTCCTGTATCTCTTGCCCTTATCAGTCGAATTTGCTTTGCTAACACTTTGAGAAGCAACTTTTGACAAAGTTTTAGCTGCCTCTAAGATTGTAGGACTAATTTCTTTTTCTTAAGCCTCCCCTGAAGCTTTTATAGGAGTAACAAAATCTGTTGACTTCTCTTTCATGGATTCTCTAACCAAAGAAACTAGAGGATCATCATCAATATCCTGAATTATCCTCCCCTGATCCTCTGGTTCTTCACCCTCTAATTCAGATATTACCACTTTATGTGTCTTTCTTTTTAATGCCTTTTCTAGAATCTTTACCCTTTTAATTAAGGTGAGAACTGCCTTTCCATAAGTTGTCTTTGTCTGTTGTAGATCTGTCTCCAAAGTTTCAATTCTAGTCACCAACTTAGGTACAATATCTATCAATTCTTTAAGTTGCATACTGTCCTCAGCACTTCCTGATGTATTACCTTCAGGGAGAGATGCTTCATAAGACCTAGGTGGTGAGTAATCAGGTGGTGAAAAAGGTGGTGATTGATGTGGTGAATGAGGTGGTGGTGATGGATGAGGTGGTGATGCAAGTAGTGGTGATTGAGGTGGTGGTGATGAATGAGGTGGTGATGGAATAGGTGGTTGGGATGTGGATGATATTGGATCAACAGATGTGTGATGGGGTTTAGCTGGTTGTGCTAAGCCTTCACCTTGATCCACAGCTGCCCCTGCCAACATAGCAGGCAGCAATGGTACAAAATCCCCTGCATAACCTCTTTTCATGTTTGCAAAAATCTTTTTGGTCAAATTAGGGGCTAAATACCTTCTTTTATTATCAGTTGTAATATCTAAAATAATTTGTAAAAACCTTGGATACATTAAAATTTTTGTATTACTCTCTATGTTATGAACCATCCCATCAAAAAT
>BQNB010074336.1:0-31826 GCA_026074375.1 Tanacetum coccineum | reverse complement strand
TTTATATTTTTGTTTTTTCTTTTTTTTGGATTTTTTATTTATATTTTTTTTATATTATATATACTAATAAAAGAAAAGAAAAATCTTTTTGTATTTTTTTTATGAAATTAAACAAAATAACTTCACAAGGAAGGATCTTCAAACCAAAATTTTCAAACGGCTTCAACAATCGGATACACCCCTCCCCGGCAGCGGCGCCAAAAACTGATCAATTCTGATTATACCTTTAATAATATATAATATATAAATAATATGATATACTTATAATATATATAATATAAGGATAAGATGGTAAAAATCAAAAAATCACAATTATAGTAATCCGGGAGTATGATACCCGGGTCGTTATCCCCAACAAAGAATGCAATTGAAAGTTTAGAGTTGTTTTGAGAATCGATGCTTGAATGGGTTAATATTGATATTGGTTTTCTAAAACTACGAGAAAAAATAAGGCAAAAACAAAAAAAACACTTAAGGAAAGGCAAATTTTAACTAAAAACGTAAATCGGGAATTCTAAACGGGACCTAAGAACCCTAGATTATTAAAATTAATTCCTATAATGATCTTTTTGGTTTTTATAAGATTTAATTGACTAAAAATGAAATAGTTTTAAGCTAAAAATCACTAAAAATATGAACGGGAATCAATCCCGTTCTTTAAAAATCGAAATTTTGCAATTTTAACCCTACAAAAGCAAACCTATTTTTCCTAGGTTCTAAATGTTAAAAGAAAATTTTCTAAAAAAGAATTATATTTTTATTGACTTTTTTATAATTTTTATGAATTAAAAACAATTTTAAAGAAAATTAAATATAAAAATACTAAACGTTTTATAAAAATTATGAAAAGTAGCTTGGATAGTGTAGAATCTAAGAAAAATAAGCTCGTGAAAACAGCTTATCGAATAAGCTGTTAAATAAGCCAAAACAACTTATTATACTAAAAGGCCTAAAATGTGTATAAATATTAACTAAGGGAAAATTCTAACGGATGAGCTATTGTAGCACAATGGTTGAGTGTGTTGGGATAAAATGCTTGGTTGATGGTTTGAATTGGTGGGTAGAGGTCCCCAGGGTTTGAGCGAGACTTGCTCACCCGGGGTTTCCCACTATCCCAAGTGTTTTTATTTTTGCCCTTTTTTACAACTTTTGAAAACACTTAAAAATAAGCAACTTTTGCAAAACAACTATTTTTATAAACCTAAAATAAGCACAGAAATAAGCTAAATTAGACAGAAAAGCTTTTTACTCTTAAAGGCTTAGAATGCTAACTGTTTGGGCAATTTAAGCACTAAAAAGCAAATGAAAAGGGCAAATAAGCTAAGACAAGCTTAATACTAAACCTAATAAGCAAATACAAACAAAAATAAGCAAGGACATTAAGCTGAAAAAGCTAAAAACGACAGAAGTACTAAAAGGCTTAAAAACTTAAGATTTTTAAGCTAATATGCAAATAAGCTAAAAATAAGTTCTAAACCTAAGGAAATAAGCTAAAATTGACTTACACTAACCTAATAAGCTATATTAAACCTAAATAAGCTAGGAAAATAAGCAGATAAGCACAAATAAGCCAAATAGCACTTAAGCTAAAAACTGCATACAAACAGCAAGGGTTGCACTTTTGAGCTTAAAAATAAGCTCAAAGATGGAACCTTATGGCTTAAAGAGTTATACCACTGAAAAGCTCTAATAATAAGCTACAATAATCATTAATCAAAGAAGAGTTTGGAACACAAATTTTTTAACACTAAGAAAACTTTTCAAATCTTTGCAAAACACAACTTTTGAGCTTAAAAATAAGTCCTCAAACAGAACCTTATGAACTTTTAACCACAAAACAGATTGAGTTTAGACATCATAGAACACATAACAATAATCAAAAAGCAGTTTGAAATCAAGAATAAGCCACAGTGATCATATCAAAAAGCAGTTTCTTCTTTTTTCTTTTAGTGAAATTTGACAGGTTTGTATCAAAACACAAACACAATTGCAGGACTTAAAGACTTGGTTTCTAACTTCTTTTAAAACTCAAACCATCACAAAAACATCACAAAAATTGCAAGATTAAAGGGCTAACTCTAATAAGCTTAATTCACAACCTGTGGGTTCACAGATTCAAGCCACAAGATTTTCAAACTATGATTCTCAAATTCATCACTTAAAAACTCAAACAAATTAACTTTTATTACTCCTTTTATCTAATCTAAGTTGACTCAATAGCACAAAACAGGTTTTGACCCAATTTAACCCATTTTAACCCTTGACCCAAACACCCCTTTACTTTTCTCAATTCCATTATAAGCTTATGAAATTCAGAAATAAAACTCAAACAAGAGATACCAGATGACTACAAGCTTATTATGAACCTAGTGAACAGGTTTAAGCAAACAAATAAGCTAGAACATTAAGCTTTAATACTATGCTACTATTTTTGGCTTTTCTCACTGTTTTAAGACAGATTATGAAAACTAAAGATTTTAAACTACAAATTAAACATAATAAGCATAAATCAACTATAATAAGCACAAATAAGCTACCTAAACAACAATAAGCAGAAATTAAGCAAAATTAAACTACATAGCAAATTTAAAGCTAGAAAAAGTAAATGAAGACTTACATAAGCCTCTGCACTAAACAAGGCTATAAAATGGCTCAATTGAGCTATCAACAAGCTCCAGCTTATCAAGTGATAAGCTGGTAGGGTCCTGGAAGTCCTTCCATTATTGACTTCCCTTCCAATAACAAGCTGAGGTGAATTTTGAGGGTGGATTTGTTTGAACAAAGCTCAGTTATGCTTTTATGAGCATAACTGAGTTAGTAACTAGCTTATGAGAAGATTAGAGAACTTATGAGCTTATGTGAACTATGAACAGTAGATAAGAGCTTTTGGAAATTTAAGAGCATAATAAGCAAAAACAGATTTTATAAAGTATACTAAGATTTCATTGATTTAATAGCTGATTACAATACTTGAAAAAGAGATTACAAAGACAGAATTAAAATTACATTTAATTGAAAATTACATAAGCTAAAAAAACTATATTAAGCTACTAAAAAACTAACTACTAAAAAGATAGATTCTGGTGAGTAAGGAGTGAGGCTCTATTTATAGGTTTGAGAAGAAAGTTCCAGGTCTCCAAGTTGTTGACGCTCCACTGTGAAACATAACCTTCAATCCATGTAAATCATTGGCTCTTCAATCTTCACCGTTGGATCATTAAGTGAGCACACGGATTGCCAGCGTGGCAATCCGTGTGTCAGAGGCTTTGTGCTTCTTTAACAAAGGATTTAGTGTACTTTTTCATTACTTATGTGTTTCTTGTAAGCCTGCGTGTCATTCCTTTGAGGGTCTTGGCCAATCAAAAGCTAGGGATGACGTTTTCTTTGCTGAGATGGCACATAGTACTTGGAATTTCAAAGCCATATCATTAATTGAGATTTACCCTTTGATTTTGATGCAGGGTAAATTGAAGGAGATGACGGTATTTCGCGCCCTTTTCTTTTCTTTTTATATCGTTGTTTGACCCGTGGTGTGAGGGTTTGACTTGGGCCCGGGTATAAAAGAAATGGGCCATGGTGTATATCTTGGGCTCGGGTAAAGGGTATTGTTATAAAGGTTAACGACCGTTAGTCCCTTTAATAACAAAGGACTAACGGTGTTAGGGTTTTTGGACTTTTGATGAAAATGAGTTAACAATAAGGGCATTTTGGGCATTTTGAGAATTTTGGCATTTTGTGGTTGACCAATGTTGACCAAGGATTGACTATGTTGACCTTTTGCTAGAAACTTCTGGCTCTTGTGCACTCTATCCATTCCCGTGTCCGTGTTTGTCCGGTTTTGACCGTTTTCTTGTGATTTTTGCATATCCGTACCTACACATCACAAATGACAAAACAAGCAATATACAAGCATAATTTGTACAATTTGTTCATTTTTAGGGCCATTTTGGATTTAAAAAGGATATGTGATTTCTCACATATCAAAATTCCCCAAACTAAGTGATTGCCGTGTCCTCACGCAATGTTATATGCTCTAAAATAAAAAACCTCAAAACTTCCCAAAACTAAATCTTTGAAAAGTAGCAAAGACTTTTGTAGGGAGAGTTAAGAAATCACAATCTTTAAAACACCCCATTTTCCCATTTTTCAAAACTTTTTCCATTTTTATGATTTTTCTAATTTACAACTTACACATAACTGTTAGGGATCATAGAACAAGATGCATTTCGATCCGAGAATGCCCCCAAAAAGGATAAATTCATCGTCCCCGACTTTTTACTTGCTCCAAACCAAGCTTAAAATGAAATCACAGCTAAATATCAGTAAAGATGCTAACACTACTCATATTTGCAACTTGTAAACTTTTTACTCCCAACATTTATTATATCTTTAGTGAATGTGCTATTTTGTATTTCAACCATGGATCAACGTTTTACAAAATACTATGCTTCACGTTCTCCCAGTATGAATAGTTTGAAGGCGAGATCACCCATGTAACGACTTTCTCTCGGCACATTCGGAACCTTGCGGGCTAAGTGACCAGTCTTTTGACACCCCAACAGAGACTAGGTATCGGGACTCACCGGACCTAAGGTTTCAAAACTCTAAGTTTTCCCGAATATTCATAGCTTATAAAAATAGAATAGTCAAAGTTCAAAAGCATATTTGAATTTAACAAAAAGAAATCTATTTATTAATTTAAACTTAATATTAAACATTTATGCAATTGTAACCCTCGACCTTTTAGAAGGCTGCAACATCGGTTGTGAGCCGGCAAGATGCAACAAACTTTTATCAGTCTCAGATTTTTATTCTTACTATGGGCTTTCTTTAGAAGACTACCACATCGGTTGTGAGCCGGCAAGAGGTAGTAAACCTTATCAGCCACAGCTTTTATTATTATTATATTTTTTTATCATTTTTTTTATAGAGAAAACTTCTTTTTTTTTAAATTCAAGTATAAGTTTGAACTAAGACTAAAATTTTTGCTATATATTACATAAAAATTGTTGATTTAAGTTTAATTTCCAAAAACAGCACGTATATTAGTCCGGTTAAGAGCTTATGGGAGAAAAGGCCACAAATTACATACATGAGCTTTTAAGATTTCCAACTAATCCTTGTTTAGCATCCCACTCATACTTAACTCTATCATTTTTCGTTCTTCGTGAATTTTCGCGAACGCTTAGCCTAAAAGTTAAGGAACAAGCTAGAGCTCAACACGCTCGATCGAGTCAAAATTTACTCTTATTCTACCCAGCAGGAAAGTCAAAATTGTGACAAAAACACTTATTTTATTTTTGAAAATTTTAAAATTTTTCATATTTTTAAAAATTTTGGTGGGAAAACGGGGTACGTGAGAACAACGGGCAAAAGTAGGCAAGATCATATCGAAGATATACTACCCCATACAAAAATTAAACATTGTCCTCAATGTTTCCTAGCCTAAGACTTAAAAACCCCATACTAGAATTAAAAAAGGTCGAATGCATAACTCAAGCCTGAAGAAAGTATCACAAAAATCTTTAGCCGTTTATTAAGTGTGCTATAAGATAAATGTTAGTCGATAATAATCTTTAGGATATCGGATTTTCCCAAACTAATGGCAAGCAAAGGCTAGGAAGCTCGAGTGGACCGGGACAAAACACCGAACACGAGAGTCTTCAGAAAATTTTGGGTCAATCCTGCAAACAATCACAAGTACAAACACAACAAGAATCGGAAGAGTACAAGCCTCCTTACATCACAAAGAAAAAGAAGATAGAAGATGGATAAGCATGGGGTGCCTCCCACGAAGCGCTTTGTTTTTGGTAACCGAGTCACATAGCTTGACTCGATCCCCGAATTCATTCGTCCTTGGAGAGAGTGTGGAGATCCTGGACTACCTTGGGTGGTAAGTCCCCTCTGAAGTAATGCTTCACACGATGACCATTCACCTTAAAGTTTGGACCATCGGGTTGAGATAACTCAATGGTTCTGTATGGAAAAACTTTGGTGATGGTGAAAGGTCCTGACCAACGAGTTTTAAGCTTTCCGGAGAATATCTTAAGACGAGAGTTGAAGAGTAAAACTCGATCACCAACATTGAAAATGCGGTTTTTGATCTTTGAGTCGTGAAGATTCTTCGTCCTCTCTTTATAAATCAAAGAATTCTCGTAAGATTGATCACGAAGCTCATTAAGTTCATTAAGTTAAAGCTTTCGGTAATCACCCATGATTTTAAGATCGAAGTTAGCATGTTTCAAAGCCCAATATGCTTTTTGCTCTAATTCGATAGGTAAATGGCAAGACTTTCCGTAGACTAACTTGTAAGGCGTACAACCAATTGGTGTCTTAAAAGCAGTACGAAATGCCCACAAAGCGTCATCTAATTTGTCAAACCATGAGGCACTGTTTTCTCCAATCGTCCTTTCTAGAATACGTTTTAAACCATGATTAGACACCTCCACTTGACCGCTCATTTGAGGGTTGTAAGTGGTAGCTAAACGATGAGTAACCCCATACTTAGACATTACTTTAGCAAACTGATCATTACAAAAATGGGTCCTACGATCGCTTACAATAGCTCTAGGCGTTCCGAATCGGGCAAAAAGGGATTTCAAAAACTTAACTACAACTCTAGCATCATTTGTGGGGAGCGCCTTTGCTTTAACCCATTTCGAAAGATAATCAACGGCTAGAGTAAGGTATTTATATCCCACTTAAACGGAAAATGTCCCATGAAATCAATACCCCATACATCGAAGATTTCACAAACTTGGATAGCGTTTTGAGGCATCTCATCTCGTTGTGAAATTTTGCCTTGCCTTTGACACGTATCACAAGATTTGATCATTGTATGGGCATCTCGATATATGGTAGGCCAAAAGAAACCGGCATCAAATACTTTTCGAGCGGTGAGATTGGCACTATGATGGCCCCCGATGGGTCCTTCATGACAAGCTTTGAGGATTTCAAAAGCTTTTTGCCCATGCACACACGGTCGAATGATTTGATCCACACAAGTACGAAAAAGATAGGGATCGTCCCATAAATAATGTTTAACATCCTTGAAAAACTTCCTCTTTTGTTGAGTTGACATTCCTTTGATGATAAAATTCCCCGCATGGTAGTTTGCATAGTCCGCAAACCATGGGGTATTCTCACTAGAAATAACTCTAAGAGTTTCTAAAGGAAAATGTTCATTTATGTCTTTGTTTTCTAACACATCCTTATGAGGATTCTCAAGTCTAGATAAATGATCCGCCGCAAGGTTCTCACTTCTTTTTTTATCACGGATGGTGATATCAAATTCTTGTAGGAGAAGAACCCACCGGAGCAACCTCGGCTTAGCGTCTTGTTTGTTCATAAGGTACTTTAAAGCCGAGTGATCCGTATACACTATGCTTTTAGATAAGACAAGATATGGCCGAAACTTTTCAAAAGCATACACAACGGCAAGCATTTCCTTTTCCGTGGTAGTGTAATGAATTTGAGCTTCTGTCATTGTCTTACTAGCATAATGTATAGGCTGAAAATGCTTCATCTTTTGTTGTCCTAAAACCGCACCAATCGCGAAATCACTTGCATCACACATGAGTTCAAAAGGTAGGTTCCAATCCGGGACAACTAAGATCGGAGCTTCGGTAAGCTTCTTTTTAAGAGTCTGAAAAGCATCAATACAATCCTTAGAAAACACAAACGGTGTTTCCTTCTCAAGAAGGTGAGTCATTGGTCTAGCTATTTTGGAAAAGTCTTAGATAAAAAGGTTGGTAAAAACCTGCATGACCTAGGAAACTCCTAACACCTTTTACGGTAGTCGGGTGAGGTAGCTTAGCGATAACATCGACTTTAGCACGATCGACCTCAATTCCCGACTTTGAAATTTTATGTCCTAACACAATTCCTTCTCTACACATAAAGTGGCACTTCTCCCAATTAAGAACTAAATTCGTGTCTTCACACCTTTTTAGCATCTTTTCTAAATTGGAGAGGCACGAATCAAAACTATCCCCAAAAACCGAGAAATCATCCATAAACACTTCCATAGTCTTTTCGATCATATCATGGAATATGGCCATCATACACCGTTGAAAAGTACCGGGAGCATTACACAAGCCAAATGGCATGCGACGGTACGCGAAAGTTCCATACGGGCATGTGAAAGTAGTTTTATCCTGGTCGTGGGGATCAATTGGTATTTGGAAATACCCTGAAAATCCATCTAGAAAACAATAGAACTCATTTCCGGCTAATCTTTCTAACATCTGATCCATGAACGGCAATGGAAAATGATCTTTGCGAGTCGCTTCATTTAACTTCCTATAGTCCCAATACAACACCACCCACCCCGGTAACTCAACGTGGACAGAATTAAATCTCTGTTCTCTTCATTATCAACAACGTTATCCACCTTTCTTATGAACACAATGCAATGGACTAACCTATGGGCTGTCATAGATCGGTAAAACAATTCCGGCATCAAAAGTTTTTTTAAGACCTCCTTTTTAATTACCTCGGAATGTTTTGGTGATAACCCGTCTTTGACTTTGAACCGAGGGTTTGTAATCATCCTCCATCAAGATTTTGTGTGTACAAAAACCAAGTTCGATACCTTGAAGTCAGTGATTTTCCAATCAATGGCTTGTTAATGAGATTTGATGCCACCTTTAAGAGCGTAAATCCTTTTTTCATTATTTTTTTAAACCTTTTGCAATAATCACTGGTAACTTGTCATTTTTTTCCAAGAAAGCATATTCTAAGTGGGAGGTAAATCTTTTAACTCTAATTCCGGAGCTCGTTCATTGAAGATTTGGCCACGGTCACTTCACATTTGTTTAAGGTCCATCGTGCGGAAGTTGAAACGGGTCGTTATATAACAAATTTTCGTTCAAACAAATATCCTTCCTCCGGATTGCAATCAGCATGAAAAATCTCTGAATGAAAATCGAATCACCTTAATATAATCTTCAATCTTCCAAAATGAATCGGAATAAATGATCAAAACGTCGGGTAGGATGCCACCGATAGAATTAGAAAATCCTAGCAATTCCGGAGCATACTCCTCACAAACTGCATCAATGATGTCAATTCGGTTTACCGATTTGTCATTTGTAGAGGAGTATCTCGTGGTTTGATCTAGATTAAAAGTGATGCTTCGAATCCAACCCGAAGGTTTATTCATCTCCATAAACATCAATAAAGCACGACCGTCCATCAAACAGGATCTCCCAAGTATGAAAGGTACTCGAGGATCGCTATCGAATCGACAACAACAAAGTCGGTAGGAAAATGAAATTTCCCAACTTTGACAAAAACGTCTTCGGCGAGTCCTTTAGGATAAGTAATCGATCGGTCCGCTAACTCTAAAGTCATCCGAGTTGGTGTAAGTTCAGGGAAAGCTTTTTCCAAATAGAAAGGGGCATAAGATTTATGCTCGCGCCAAGATAAATAACGAAGGAGTTATGACCTTTACGAGATAATGTGTATAAAAGTGTTTTTATAAAACCAAGTTTATAAAAACTATATAGATTCGAACTTAAACATAATGTTTTGTATTTTTCCCTAAAAGTACATATCTTTGTGATTTCAAAAATATAAGAAACTTGGAAAACCAATAGATAATGAATTAGTTATGGATTTTACATGTTTTAAGTAATTAAATATATAAAAGTAACTTTATTAAAGTGATTTTATAAAAAATTTAAGATTTTGAATCTGAGATAATTGTAAGCTTATTTTTATAATAAAGTACAACAAAATGAGGATTTCAAAACTATAAGGTACATTAAAAACGGATTTAAAATGAAGGAGATACGCTATTTACGAGATTACGATAAAAAGTAAATTTATAAAAGTAATTTTATAAAAAAATTTTACTGTTCATAACAGTGGGCCGTTGAGAAATATTTTTCTTGGATATAGCTTTTAATTACGAAGACGTGGACATAAAAATCACTAAAAACCGAATAAAAACGAATGAGATACAACTAAAATACGATTTCAATAATTAAAGTTATAAAAAATATTTTTATAAACTTTCACTAACTGTTATTGTTCATAACAGTACTTAACCCTATAATAAATTTAAAATTTGATTAGACTTTTCAAATACGAATCCATACATATAAAAAACGTTAAAAACATGATTAAAATGAGAAAGATATGACGTTTTTACTAAAAATAATTTTTACAAATGTATCAACCTTATAAATATTATTTTCTCGAATAATTAAATTATTTATATAATGAAATCATATAAATAATACATCAAGTGTTTTTGGCAAATAACAAATTGTTAGACAAGTATATCATTTTTACAATTGCAAATTACAAGGACATTTGTTTTACAAGTACACATTAAATTGTTTAATTTGATAAATTAAACAAACACTTTTAAGTAGTGATATAACTATATAGGATTATATGTAGTATTGGTTACTCAAAGTACATGGTACTTACACGACCTATAAATTACTTAGGTTGCATTTGGTCTTATCCGTGACTTTCTATTTTACTTGATTCATATACTCCAGTTAATTCACTAAGGTGAGTTCATAGCCCCATGTTTTACTATATCAATGATTTACAACTTTTGGGGTGAGAAACATGCATTGTTTTACAAATTGGACGCAAGTGTACATTTTATCATGATTACGTGTTTGCCTAAGTAGCGATAACCCGACACGTATTGGGGTTGTGGAAGGTGGTTTGCAAAATTTGGAGAATCGTAAGAAGAGTACGGAGTTGAAAAATTGATTTGTGTTCCATTTTCAATAGTACAATAAAAACAAACTCCATCATATTCATTACAACCACATTGTTGGCATGTACCCAAAAAACATTGTTGTTGCAAACTTTGCAAATTTTGTAGGATCTCATTAAGGTTTTGATTGTAGCATGGTTCCGGATTAGAGATAATCGGAATTTGCAGTGGACAATTGTAACCATAATGAGCACCTTTCCCACAAGACTTACAAGTGCATCGTTGATAAAAGATTCCATCTAACGAATCCCCACACTCGTAACAACAATTGTGGTTAATTTGCAAAGGACTTTGCAAGGAATTTTCACCGGGGTCCTGTTTGACAACGAATGGCTCTCGAGGAGCATTAACAACGTTGGTATCGTCATCGGATGGCTTGTAAGTGTTTAGAAGGTCTTGGTAAATTCCATTTTCATGACAAATTGTAAACCAAACTTCTTTTAATTTCTTTCACCATAGAGCACATCCTTGACAATTTGGACCTTTAACTGGGTTTCCACACTTGGGACAATCACGAAGGGGTTGTTGAGACGAGTTGGGATTAAAGAATTAATATAACAACAAAAATAACCCAAAAAATAATCCATTATTATTATACAAAGATCCACAAGACGAACACTCTTTAATCGTGAAAAGGGGATTCAAATGATAATCGAGTGACGCCATAAGAATTAAACAATTTAGAGGGTTAAGAAAAGAATTAAATGGATAAGAAGAAAAAGAAGATTATTTTTGGTTTTTTTAAACAACATATTTTATTAAAGGATAAAACGAGATCGAATAACTTAAACCTAATAATCAACAAGCTTCACGGTAGCTCTCTAAAAGTGTTTACATCAAAGGTGAGTCGTATATCGCAAGTGACACAAAAGGCAAGTTTTTAAATCTTTTATTCGAGTTGGGAACTTATTGATGGATAATACCTCAATTGAAGGTATTATTTGTTGGTTTTATTTTACCAACTTTATTTATTTTTGATTTTTTATTGACAATTTTTATATTTTTGATTTTTTTAAAATCGTAACTTTCGAAGACGAAAGGTTCTCCAAATCACGATCAACAAACTTCAAACGAAGGAATCTTAATCACAAATCTCCGGCAGCGGCGCCAAAAATTGATGTTGCAAATCAATACACGTAATTATAAAATATAATATAATATGAAAATTCCCAAACTACCCTTGAGGACAAAGGTAGTTAGAAAAATCACACGATAATATATAATAATACATATATTAACCGGGAAGTATGATTCCCGGGTCGTTATTCCCCAACGATTTATGAAATTGAGACCACGTTTTTTGTTCGAACAATGATTTGAATGGTAACGAAGATTGATTTGATTATCTATTTCTACAAGAAAAATAAAGCAAATAACACCAAACACAATTAAATCAACTAAATTTTTACTAAATATGCAAACGGGAAATCCTACAAACGCATCTAAATTATCAACTAAGGAAAAATTAATCCTAAAAATGAAATTTTTGAATGTAAATCTTAAAAATGACAAAAGAAAATTTTCTAAAAAGGAATTATATTTTTTTGTAATTTTCTAAAAACTTTTTCTATTTTTTATGGCTTTTTAAAATTTTTAAGTTTCGAAAATTAATTAAAAATAACAAATAATTATGAAAAATTCTAAGAAAAACAAGAAAAATGCTAAGTGCTATAAGTATCCTAAGAAAATAAGATGGCTAGCCCAGCTTATCAAATAAGCTCTAAAAAGCCACTAATAAGCCACGAAGTGGCTTGGGCTTATAAGGCCCAAAACGAGGTTAAGTATTAAATGGAAAGAAGAGCTCACGGATGAGCTATTGAAGCACAATGGTAAGAGTAAGGGTTTGTGTGCACGAGGTCGTGGGTTCAAGTCCCATTCTCAACCTTTTTGCAATTTTTTTATTTTTGAAAACTTATAAAAGAAAAGTTGTAGATAAGCTATAAACTAGTAATTTTTATAAAAGAAGCTTTTTATGAAATCTACTGAATAAGCTAAAAAATGCTTAAAAAGGACAGAAAAAACACTTAACTATATTTTTTTGGCTTTTTCAAAATTTCTTAAAGGCTGCAACTAATTTAAGCTATCACTAAAAGACTTTAAGCTAATTTTAATCCTAAGCTTACCCTAATAAGCTGGAAATGAAAGAAATAAGCTCAAAAGACCAAGCCATAAGCTGAATATCACAAATAAGCTTTTATGAAAACTTAAATTCAAACAGACCTTAAGCTACTTTTGAGCTTTATATTAAGCTAGCAAATAAGCTCTACAAGAAATGAAGCTTATATATTTTGAAAACTTGACTCAAATGCTTAATGAAAATGCTTTTTAAAACTGTTTTGAATAATGAGAGCTTATTGAAAAAGCACTTTGAAAACAGTCAAAATACTCAGCAGTTACTGAGTTTGTTTTGAGTTTTGAAAAGACAAAAAGCACAATTACAGCTTAAAAACAGATAATCAAAAGAGCTTATTTTGAAAAAGTAAGCTAATACTAATGATTAATGACCCTAGACCTACTTGTGCTATGAAAATCAAATCCTAAAAACTACAATTACCATCTGAAATTTAAGCTAGAAAATGGACTCTTTGTTGTTTTCATTATCTGATGCAGTTCACATGTAAATGACCAAAGTCTCAAAACCTATAAATGCAGATCTAAGAACTTGATTCCTACACTTTTTAAAACTCCTAATTTAACTCAAATAATTAAACTAGATTAGCTAAATTCTACCTGAGCTTAAAATGAAACTAGAATTGGCAGAATTATCACAGATTCAATATAGCAATAAGAAAACTTATGAAAACTTAATTATTCCTAATCAAACTTATAAATCCTGCACTTATAAACCTAGTTTTGGAAATTCAAATGTAACTAAAGGATCAAAGGACCACAAACAGTATTAACTTGTAGTTAATACTGCTTGTCCCAAACACCCCTTTATTGCACTTAAATCCATTTCTAGCTTATGAATGTAAGATTTAATGAGTAAAGTTTTAATACCAGATGACTCACAACTTTTAACAACCTTATTAAGCATTCATCAATAAGAAATTAAGCCAGAATCTATAAGCTACTAACTATGCTAATTATTTTTTTTATTTTTTAAGATTTATGAGACAAATAAGAAAAACTAAGATCTACACTATCAATCTAGAAAACAGACACTCAAACATGATCAATAAGCATACTAAGACAGGATTAAGCACAATTAAGCAAGTAAATAAGCAGATTAAGCAATATTAAACTAGGAAAATTAAGACAGAAAGATAAATGAAGACTTACAATAGCCTTAGCTAAACAAAGGCAATAAAGGCTCAAATGAGCTGTCTACAAGCTCCAGCTTATCCAAGGATAAGCTGGTAGGGTCCCATAAGCTCTTCCATTGTAAGCTTATCATCCAAAAGCTCAAAATCCATTTAGCATAGGTATTTATCTGATTTTAAGAGTTTAAATAGATTAGATGCTTATTATTGAGCTCAATTTGAGCTTAGAGACTCAAAGAGCTTGTATGAGCTTATAGGAGCTTGTGTAACATTAGATAAGAACATTTGAGAGTAATAAAAGCTTTTAAGGTAAAACAGTTTATATAAAAACTAAGGATGCTTTCATTAATAATAAAACTGATCACAATAGTTGAAATTGAGAGTACAATAAGCTGAAAAAGTAAAATTACTTAAGCTAAAGTTTTAAAAGCTAAAAATACAATTAAGCTAAAAAAAATTAAAAGCTAAAAATAACTAGATATCGTGTGTGTGAATGTGAGGGGCTATTTATAGCCTGCAAATGAAGCTTCTAGGACTTGGATCATGCTCCTTTCTCCCTTAATCTTGTCCCTTCATTCTTTCTCATCATTGGATGCCTTCTTATCACCGTTGGATTAATTGGGGTGAGCACACGGATTGCCAGCGTAGCATTCCGTGTGTCAGACATTGTGCTTCTTTTGCACTTACTTTAATGCAAAATCCCAATCATAAGTGTGTTTCTTTCATGTCCCGCGTGTCACTTCATGTGGGGGATTGACCAATGAGAGCCCTTGTGTGACGTTTTCTTGTGCCAACCTGTCACTTAACACTTGAATTTCATGGCCACGTCCTTAATTGTGATTTGCCCTTTGATTTTGACTCGGGGTAAATCGAAGAAGAAGGTGAATAGTAACAATAGCATTTCCCGCGTAAGAATTATAAAAGGGTGTTGTTTGACTTTTCTTTTGACCTGGGGACAATAGGTGTTGACTTGGGCTTATACATATAGATTGGGCATGGGTAAATTAGTTTCGGGCTTGGGTTTTACAAAGAGGATAACTACCGTTATCTTTTATTAATAAAAAGATAACGGTGTTAGGGTTTAGGGTTTAGGGATCATTTTTGCAATTTTGGTTTTCTTTGAGGGACTGTTTTGGGAATTTTTGGGATTTTTGTCTTCATATGGTTGACTTTGGTTGACCAAGGGTTAAATTTTGTTGACCTTTGATATGATTCTCTCGGCTCTTGTATTCTCTTTCCTTTCCCGTGTTCGTGTTTGTCCAGCTTTGACCGTTTTCTTGTGATTTTTGCAATATCCGTACCTACACAATCACAAAGAGAAAACAAGCAATATACAAGTATTTTAAGCACAATTTTGTCTTTTATGAGACATTTTTGATATAAAAAGGATATGTGTTTTCACACATATCAAAATTCTCCAAACTAAGCGATTGCGTGTCCTCACGCAATATTATATGCTCTACAACCAAAGATATCAAAACCTCCCAAACTAAATCTTTGAAAAGTAGCAAAGACTTTCGTGGAGAAAGTTAAGAAATCACAAGCTATAAAACACCCCATTTTCCCATTTTTATAAAACTTTTTCATCATTTTTTTATAGCTAAGGATATTTTGGCTTTCATTATTTTCATAACCATTAGGGATCATAGAACAAGATGCATTTCGATCCGAGAATGCCCTAAAAAGGATAAATTCATCGTCCGCGACTTTTTACTTATCCAAACCAAGCTTAAAACGAAATCACAGGTAAATATCAGTAAAGATGCTAACACTACTCATATTTGCAACTTGTGAATTTTTCACTCCCAACATTTATTATATCTTAAGTGAGTGTGCTATTTTGAATTTCAACCATGGATCAACGTTTTACAAAATACTATGCTTCACGTTCCACCCGAGAATAATGAGTTTGAAGGCGAGATCATCCCATGTAGCGACTTTCGTCTCGGCACATCCCAACCTTGCTGCTAAGTGACTAGGCTTTTGACACCCCACAAAGACTAGTATCGAGACTCACGGATCTTAGTTTTAAAAAACTCTCAGGTTTCCCAGATATTCATAGCTTATAAAATAGGATAGTCAAAGTTTAAAAGCATATTTAAATTTAACAAAAAGAGATATATTTATTAATTCACACTTAAAAATTAAACATTTATGCAATTGTAACCCTCGACCTTTTAGAAGGCTGCAACATCGGTTGTGAGCCGGCAAGATGCAACAAACTTTTATCAGTCTCGGATTTTTATTCTTACTATGGGCTTTCTTTTAGAAGACTACCACATCGGTTGTGAGCCGACAAGAGGTAGTAAACTTTTATCAGCCCACAGTTTATATTTATTATATATATATATATATATTCTATAGAGAAGACTTCTTTTTGAAAAATTTAAGTATAAGTTTGAACTAAGACTAAATTTTTTGCTATACTTTAGGTACAATTTTCTCGGGCACTGATTGACTGTCAAGGCATTCACATGGATCCTGCCAAGATCGAATCTATCAAAGATTGGGTGTCTCCTAAAACACCAATAGAGATTAGTCAATTTTTAGGTCTTGCTAGATACTACCAAAGATTCATTAAAGGATTTTCAAAAATCGCTAAGCCAATGACCAAACTCACTCAGAAGAAAGTCGCCTTTGAATGGGGTGACAAGCAAGAAGCAGCTTTTCAGACATTGAAGAATAAGTTGTGTAGCGCACCTATCTTAGCTCTCCCTCAAGGAGCTGAGAACTCATAAATTATTGCGATGTGTCGCATAAAGGATGGGTGCGATGTTGAGCAAAACGAGAAGGTTAATTGCTTACGCATTCACGACAGTTGAAGATTCATTGAGAAGAAATTATACTACTCATATTTGGAACTTGGTGACAGTGGTGTTTGCTCCTAAAGAATTTGGAGGTACTACTTGTAATGAACCAAGTGTAGGTGTTCACAGATCATAAGAGTCGACAATACATACTTGACCAAAAGGAGTTGAATATGAGGCAACGTCGTTGGTTAGAGTTGCTCAGTGATTACGATTATAAGATTCGTTATCCCCCAGGGAAAGCAAATGTTGTTGCTGATGCTTTGAGGCAGGAAAGAAAGGATTAAACCATTAAGAAGTCTGAGCCTTAAGTTTGATGACCAATAGGTTTGGATCTTCCCAAACAAATCTTGAATGCTCAGACCGAAGCACAGAAACCAGAGAATCTCAAGAACGAAGATGTAGGAGGTATGATCAGGAAGGATATACCGAAAGAAAAGTTGGAACCCCGCTCCAATGAACCCTATGCTTAAACGGCAGGAGTTGGTATGCCATGTTATGGTGACTAAGACAGTGATCATGCACGAGTTCCCTACAAATCAAAATACTCCATCCATCCGGGTTCTGAACAAGATGTACCAGGACATGAAAAAGCTATATTGGTGGCCCAATATGAAGGCCGACATCGCCACCTATGTTAGCAAATGTTTGACGTATGCTAAGATCAAAATTGAACACCAAAGACCATCGGGATTGTTGGTACAACCCGAGATACCTCAATGGAAGTAAGAACAATATCACTAGGATTTTTGTACAAAGCTTCCTAAGTCGTCACAAGGCCATGACACCATTTGGGTGATTGTTGACCGACTTACTAAGTCTGTAATCTTTACGCATTAGATAAATTGAATTCTACGAAGAAAGTGGTGAGAATATACATAATGAGGTAGTCACGAGGCATGGAATACCTGTCACAAACAACTATGATCGTGACCCTAAATTCACTCACACTCTCTGGAGATCACTTTAAGAATAAGCCTTGGGTTCTAGTTTGTAAAAGAGTACTGCATACCATCTATAAACAGATAGACAAAGCGAGAGACCTATCCATACTCGTCGAGGATATGCTACGTGTCTTGTGTGATCGACTTTGGAAATGTTTGGGTTTAACATTCTTCCACTATTGAGTTTCTTCTTGCAACAACTTATTACGCTATGCAACAAGGCTGCACCATTCCGAGCACTTTACGTGAAAATTAGCGTTCACCTGTTTGGTTTGGCTGAGGTCGGACAATTCAACTCACTGGTCCCAGAAATGGTCCAAGAGACAATTGAGAGGTCATCCAATCAAACAAAAATGCAAGCCGCTCGTGACTGACAAAAGAGTTACACCGACTTAAAGCGTAAGCCGATGGAGTTTTCCAAGTTGGGGATAGAGTTATGCTCAAAGTTTCACCTTGGAAAGGGGTCGTACGTTTTGGAAAACGGGGGAAGTTAAACCCTAGATATGTTGGACCTTTCAAGGTGCTGGAAAAGGTTGGATCGTTGCTTTACAAACTAGATGATCCCTCAAGAGTTTTAGCAGAGTACACAATACATTTCAAGTATCCAACTTAAAAAGAAATGTATTCGGACGAACCATTAGCGTTTGCGTATGAAGGACTCCATGTGGATGACAAGCTCCATTTTGTGGAAGAACCTGTAGAGATCATAGATCGAGAAGTCAAACGGTTGAAGCAAAGCCGTATCCTAATTGTCAAGGTTCGATGGAACTCAAGGAGAGGTCCTGAGTTCACATGGGAACGCGAAGACCAATTTCAAAAGAAGTATCTGCATCTTTTCACTAAACCCGTACCTTCGTCAAGTGTTGAAACTTGAGCCTTGAGGACAAGGCTTTTCTAACGGGTGGAGACTGTAACATTTTACATTTTCAGGTCATTTCCTGACTCAATTATTAATCATAGTTTATTTTAGATTTTTTAGCACTTACGCTTTTAATTAAATCCGTATAGTTACTCGCGTAAACTAAAAATCATCATTCAACATAAACGGACACCAAACAAATTAAAGTTTACGTCAAGCAAGTGTTATAGAATTATTTTAGAGAATGAATTTATAGCTTTTCCAATTTAATTTTTATTGGTTACTGTAAAACCCGCATACTGTTTCATAATAGAATTACATTTAGGCATACCCGGTAAGCACCTATACCTATCTATCCAAACGCAATATCCACAATTATACCCAATAAATAAAAAAATATTTTCCTACCCACATATCACTTAGAATCGAATCCATGCATATACACACATAATAAAATCATAAATCTTCTACTAGTGTCACCATCATCTAGTTATAGACAACCAAGTAACACTTTACAACTCCAACTTCTCCATAAATTACCCACATCATGGTACCCTAAAACCCTTCTTTGGGCTGTTGCATTGTAGTGGAAGGAAGATGAGGTGCTTATAAACTTCTACAATGTGTACCTTTACCACTACACCCCATGGTTTAGTTTATGGTTGTTTTAAACACCTCTAGTTGCCATATATCGAAAGTCTTAGATAATAAACACACACACTCTCTCATTCCAAGTAAAACTTCACATAAACTCTCTCCCATTAAACAAAACCCATGGCTCATCCCTTTTAATTAGGGTATCCATATAATTTTCATTTCAAGCATTCAAGCATTCATTCTAAGTATATCTAAGATCATTCAAGTGCAATGGAAGCTTGGGTTTGTGGTTTAACAAGATTATCCAAGAAAGCTAATTAGGGTTTTCCTAATTAGGGTTTAATCTGGTGTTTGGTTCATTGGGTTAAAGCTTAAGTATAAGCTTGTGTTCATCATTCCACTACACTTCTCTATAGTCTATTTAAGCTTTAACATCTTCATTATTCATTTACATGTTTACATACTTGATATATATATTAATCACCACCTAAGTTTACTTTATGAAGTTTATAAAACAAAAACCATGTACATACATACACAAATTCATTTTCTTTATGGTTAAGATGATGTTTTAAATATGTTAATTTGTTTAAAATAAGTTTTACACGAATGGAAGAGTTTATATAATTATTTGTCAAGATATGGTTATTTATTTTATTTAGATTATAAATGAGAAGACTTGTGATTCTTGGACAAATAATTGAACTCATATGTTAGAGGACTATACATATATAGAAGATGGTATATTACACATATTAGAGGACTTGTAAAAAAAGTAGTTGATATTAAAAAGTGTGAAAAACTAATTTTATAAAAGGTTTACAACAAGATCAAAACTTTCTATTTAAATTCGAACTCCAACAATTAGGTTTTATGTTTTTAGTAAATAGTACATCTCATAACGATCGTAAGCATATAAGAAACTTGAAAATCCAATAAATAACGAAGGAGTTATGATTTTTACGAGATAATGTGTATAAAAGTGTTTTTATAAAACAAAGTTTATAAAAACTATATAAATTCGAACTTGAACAAAATGTTTTGTATTTTCCTTAAAAGTGCATATTTTTTTGATTTCAAAAATATAAGAAACTTGGAAAACCAATGGATAATGAACTAGTTATGGATTTTACATATTTTAAGTAATTAAATATATAAAAGTTAATTTATTAAAGTGATTTTATAAAAACTTTAAGATTTTGAATCTGAGATAATTGTAAGCTTATTTTTCTGATAAAGTACAAAAAATGAGGATTTCAAAACTATAAGGTACATTAAAAACGGATTTAAAATGAAAGAGATACGCTATTTACGAGATTACGATAAAAAATATTTTTATAAAAGTAAATTTATGAAAATAGGTTATTGTTCACGATAGTGTACTGTTGAGAAATATTTTTCTTGGATAGAGTTTTTAATTACGAAGACGTGGACATAAGAATCACTAAAAACCGAATTAAAACGAATGAGAAACAATTAAAATACGATTTCAATAATTAAAGTTATAAAAATTATTTTTACAAACTTTCACTTACTGTTACTGTTCATAACAGTACCTAATCATATAAATAATGTAAAATTTGATTAGACTTTTCAAATACGAATCCATACATATAAAGAACGTTAAAAACGAGATTAAAACGAGAAAGATACGACGTTTTTACAAAAAGTAATATTTATAAATGTACCTAACCTTATAAATATTATTTTCTCAAACAATTATATTATTTATATAATGAAATTATATAAATAATACATCAAGTGTTTTTGGCAAATAACAAATTGTTGGACAAGTATGTCATTTTTACAACTTCAAATACATGGACATTTATTTTACAAATACAAATTAAATTGTTTAATTTTATAAATTAAACAAACACTTTTAGGTGGTGATGTAATGTTAGGATTATGAAAAAGACTCGGTCACCCCCGTGTATTGTTTAGTATAGCATAGCTCGTAGTCAGAAAGTAAGCATGTGACTTACGGTATTGGGCTGGGCCTTTAGCCCACTTGTAAGCCCATACTCAAGCCCATTGGGGAATAAACACTCATGTATATAAACCCCTTTCCAGCCATAGGAAGGGGTTGGTTGTTCATTTTATCACTAAGCTTCCATTTGCATTTTCTCTCTCTAGAAATACTTCACTTTCTCTCTCTAGATAATTTGCCAACCCAATCATCCATGCTTGTGTTATGATATCATGTATACTACATTGGATGACCAGCTGACTAACTTATCACCACCTAGAAATTGTATGCCACCAGATGTACTCTTATGTGAATCGAGACAGCCCGCATGATCCGAATCTAATAAAGTAGTTAGTTCGAAACCGATGTCCTTCGGATACCAGAGACCCATGTTATATGGAGTCTTTAAGGTACCGAAAGATCTGTTTAACTGCAGTGAGATGTTTCTCAGTCAGTTTCGCTTGATAGCGAGCACAATAACATGTTGCATGTACAATATCTGGTCTACTTGCAGTTAACACTGACGACGTTATCACGGTCACCGATACCAGACTTCGGCCCCTCCGGTAAACATCGCACCAAAAAATAATCCCAAATCCACACATCGGCGTGCACCTTTATGTCTCACGAGCTTCGTCTCAAACGGGAAGTCGCCGAAAAGGCGTTTGAGGTGTCGAAAGATAAAGACCGGACGATTACGCGTTTGGAAGAGTTCCGATTTCTCAGCTTGCACGAAGAGGATTTATCTCCCAACGACGCATATTGGATCAACTTGCAAAAAAAAACAAAGCAAAGACAAGTTACGCGCGCAAATGCCGAGGGATTCGAACAACCAATCCGACGACTCCAACGAGTAGTTTTTTTATTAATTTCGAATGTTTTTTTTATTTCCGTAATTTTTTTTAATTTACGAATGTATTTTTTTTAGTATTGTAATTTTTATTTTTAATGAATGAAATGAATTTAGTTATTTTTAAAATTGAGGGAAAAACAAAATTGTGGGTCCCAAAAAGTGGTGTTATGGTGTTATGGTTAGAAGGGTTTTTTTTGTGTTAGTGTTATGGTGTTAAAGCTGACGTGACACTCAAAAAATGGTGTTATGACACCTGATGCTCTTATGAGATGAGGGTGCGTGGGGTTGTATATATAGGGGTTTTAATGTGATCCTGATCGTTCGATTTGAATGATTCTATATTTGTAAATTATGACGATGCTAATCGGCTTGGTTTACTTTGAATTCTTAAGGTTCGTTTGGTTTGTGGTCGGGTTTAGGATTAGTGATGTAGTGAAAATAAAGGAACACACAAATTGACGTAATTAAAAAAAGAAGAGATACCAACCTGATGTGGACTAATAACGTGATAACACAAACTGAATCTGTTGATTCCAATGAATATCATAAACAATCTTCCAACTATATTTGATTCAAAAGAATACTGATAATCAGGAAAACTTCAACAATCGTTGATTCAAACGAATGCCAATTATTGAGAGAATCTTAGCAAAAACCGCCAAGAATAGAGCTGACTTAAAAGACAAAGCTTTATTATCAATATCAAAATATTAAACCATATCCTACATCAAATCTTTGCACCTTCTTTTATAGGAGGAGTGCTTACATGTTTTCTGTAACATTTCTCATTTTCATGTCATTGTACGACATTTATTATCCGTCACTATTTATTTTAGTCCGATACGCGTTTACTTTTAATAATTACTTTTAAGTTTAATTGCGTAGACTAGAAATAATCAATTAATGTAAACGGTCGTCAAATAAATTAAGGGTTGCATCAACCAAATAGCAAATTAATTTTTAAGAAGATAATTTTGTACTTTGCGTTTTTTTTATTTTTTATTGGTCACGTAAAGGGGTCTACGTTTCACAATAAAATACATTTGGACACTACCCGAAAATACACTAGGACTTACCCTAGGACTCAAACAATTATCACTTGTAACATGGTAAACACAAAAGTTGTATAATTATTTTGTGTACAAGTCAAAAGGCCGAATAAAATTTGTTTATCACAATAAACAAATAGTCCCATATGGATTTCTAGCTAGCAAAATTCAAAACTAAGGATCCTTATATTACCTCAGTAACTAAATCCTAGCTTAATTAAAGATGGTCCTAATGGTCTCCTACTAGCAAATTGTCGATTGGTTAATAACCATGGTTGTTTTCTTCGTCTTGGCCACGGATAACCATGCACCAACACAAAAATGTTTAAGATTTATGGCATCTACCAAATTTTGTACATCACCTAAGCAATTAAAGATTGTACTAAGGAGGTATTTTAGCAAACCATGGGTGAGTGACTAATCCTAACCAAAACCACTAATAAGGGTGCGATTTGGTTAGGCAAGAGTTAGGAAAACCAACTAATCTTAAGACCTATAAAACCTCACTTACCACTTAGCTAGGACACTTCTTATCATCTCTTAAAACTCTCTCAAACAAGAACACCATTACTTTCATATCCTTACTTTCGGTATACACTAAGCCGAGCCAAACAAAACACACCATTCGTTCTTGCTATTTCTACTTCGTTCTCTAAGGAAAATACCCAGAATTCGCATACAAGGTGTTGGCAAGAGTTAGGGTTCGAACGTTTAAAAGCTTGTTAAAAGCTAGGGTTTTTCATTTGGTCGTGTTTGGGTCTACTCTCACTTACTCGGCATTCTTTCGAGCTTAGGACTATTGTAAGTGAGCCATTCTTGGTACATTACTAGTTTAACTTCGTTTTACTTATATACGTGACACTAGTTCACATTGAGTGTGGTGGTGTGAGCCGTAAAAAAAAAAAAAAAGTGAAACAAGCTTGGTTTTACCATGCCATAGTCACGTTACAATAATCCACTAAGGTTATGTGTGTTTGGCTCAAACCCATTTCGCTAGTGCTCGGCCATTATGACGAAAATCACATTTGGTTTTTATGTAGCACGTCAAGTTAGACGTGAACATGTATAGGTTTCAACCATGCATGTCACGTATGCGTAACAAGTTACAAAATTGCATGTATGTCGTGTGTATATATATGGGTTTGGTTGTTGCTTGTGTGGTAAGCGGTTCAAAAATGTTAAACATGATTAAGATTCTATAGACTAAACGAATACATACGTAAACTTTCAAAGGAAAACAATAGGCCGTGATGGGCTTGTGAAATCCATAAGTGCTCACGGTTTGGGCCTAATCAGCCCAACAGCCCAAGGAGGGGTGGGGAAACCCGTAGCTTATTTGTAAAGCTCATTCAAGCTTTTTTATGGACTAGGGAAACTCATTGAACCCATATGGGCCTTAAGATACCTTGGTTGTGCTTAAAAACATAAACGAACCCTTATCGGGGTTACTAGCCCACGACCAAGCCCATTTCGAGCTATTAAGCTCATAATAAGCTCAGACAGCTTATTGGTGGACTTGTATAGCATTTAATAGCACTTAGATCAGACCAAGGAAAGACTAATGGACCCTAATGGGCCAAGGCAAACCATCTATAAAACCAAACGGACCCCTAACAGGCTTGTTAGCCCATTATCGAGCCTAACAAGGGCCAATAAGCTACAACAAGCTCAAACAACTTATTGGTGAGCTTATACAGTTTTGATGGGCTTAATGGACATTGAAAATAACTAACGGACCATTAAGAATCAAGCCACAAAACATGGGAATGAATGGAAACTCTTAATCGGGTTCTTGTTGGGCCAAACAACACCACATTGTCGATATTATTAGTTATTGTGAATAGAGCACACATTTGGTTAAGGACAGCTTAAGCAAGCTCAAATGAGCTTATTGAGTTAAGAAAACTAGTTGGAATCGACAAAAGAACCCCAATGGGCCTTTTTGTTCACCCTCGGTTTAAGTTGTTGGGCCAACGAGCCAAACGAGCTCGAAATAAGCTCATCACAGCTTTTAATAAGCCAAACTAATAAGAATGACTTAAATAAGCCTATCAAGCACATTTATACTTATCAAACCTTAATTGGACCTTTTAAACACTTATTGGACCTTAACGGGCCCAATAAGCCTAAATAATAAGTTCATCCGAGCTTATTTATAAGCTGACCCAACTTATATGATTATTGGAACTTTATGGAAACCCATTGTCACTTTGTTAGAAAACTTAAATGGACTTAAAATGCGATTTATTTTTTTATTAAAGTTTGAGGGAGTTAAATACGGTAAATTACTAACCTAGAGGGGTTGAAATGTAAAATAGTATATATTTTATAAACCCAAGGGCTGTTTTGTATTTATAAAGAACTTAGGGGTATTTGGTGAACAAAAGTGATTTCATAAACATTTAACATATCTGACGAATTATATTTGGGTAATATACGAGTTAATCACGACTTAATAAATATGAATATTTATTAACAATACCTATGACATTTCACCATGGTGCCATCTAATTACCATACAATAAACATCGATGCACTACCAACAAAGTGATAAAAGTATATATAATCGTAGATATTGTTATTAGTTTATACATTGAGTCGTTAGCCTAAATATGTAGACTAAGACTTGACTGTATTTACTCAGGTAATTGACGGTGTGATTCACTACATGCTTGGATATATAATATCAATCAGAGCACTACCTTCTAAGGTGAGTACATAGGACCCTTTGTTTTACCTGTTATTTAAATTACATTTTACATCACTTGGGCGAGGAGAAAAATGCTTGTTTTATAAATTGGACGCAAGTGTACATTTTATACCATGATTACATGTTTGCCTAAGGGTCGGTTTTTCTGTTACCACATATAATATAAAACCATTATGTCCCATGATCATGAACTATTAATTGCATAGATATGATTGGGATTATAATTATAGTGGGCTTGAATGTGTTGAATTAGATATAGTAGGGATGATAATCATCGTTCGGCCGTGACTAGCTATTCACCGGGACGAACGCATACCATGTCGAATTTAGGATGTTGCAGGGTTAGCACATCATTCACAGACACTTGTTGGCGAATTTATTTGCATTCATATACTTCGAGCTTCAGTGTCATGAGCTTAGGAAAATGTAATTACTTTTTATGATGTTTAGCTGTGTTGCTCTACTTCATACACTTGGTAATCTTGCGGGTACTAAATTGACTTTACCATAAATCCTATGAATTCACCAACTTTTATGGTTGACAGTTTTAAGCATGTTTTTCAGGTCAATAAGGCACGGGGTATGGGTGATTTTTGATACATTGGAAGTCAATATTGATGAAGTAAATCAATTTAGATTTGGGGTCTTATTAAAATTTTGGGGACCTTTGTTATAAAACCAGGAAATCTTTATTATATTGTTGGAACAAATTTGAAGCCATGGAGCTTATGTAACAAAAACAAGTTTTTGTTATTCAAGTATCTTTTTCAACGAAACGTTTAGTGGTCATTCTCATATCTTGTTGATATTGATACGTAAATGTTACGACCCTCGGATAGATAATTCAACATTCCGCTATGTGACCTAGATTTTGGAGGTCGATTTGTTCATGGGCGATAGGATGATCTCCAGGATACAGTAAGGATGGTGGATGAGGAGGCCTATTGCTTAACGAGAAGGCTTGGGCTCACTCGAAGGATTGAGTAAGGCGATTAACCAGGAGCTTCTAGACCTATCTTGTTATGTGTATGCATACGAAGACCCATCTCCTGGCATAGCAGTCTAACCTCCTACTGCAAGGTTCTCTCATTCACAGACAAGCCATCAGGTACATGAGATCGCTTGCAGATGCAGAGGCTATGTTAGCTCTTATGCGCTTCATGAGACCTGTTCCGTAGACGTCAGTCACAGATGGTTAGAGACTCTCTGAGTCCATTAGAGAACATGTCGGAGGAGAGATGAGCGACATTCAGGCCAGAGTTGTTATCACATGCGCTTGTGAGCAGCAGAGGAGAGCCCTAGGACAGCCTGGACCAGAGCTAGGATTTTAGATCACCAGGATGCTTCTGGGGATGCTGACAGTCACATCTAGTGATTTATGTTATTTTATCTTGCTAGGTCATTGTACAGGCATGTTAAGTATTAGGGGTTTTCCCCGCTAACATAGCCTTAGATCTTTTGTATTGTATTATGTGTACTCAGACAACTATTTCATGTAAAATTTTCAAAGTTATGAATGAAATGGATATGTTATGTTGTACTATATACCTCTCTTATGTGTTAATATCTCATCTATACATTATTATATTCTGTCTATACCTCATGTTTTGTTTTTCGTGGTCTAGGAAAATCATGGCAATACGACAAGAAGAGGATGCAATTAACCCTGTTAACAACACCAACCCAAACAACATGACTCCAGAATCCATACAAGCAATGATTGACCAAGCTCTTCTGCGAAACTCCACCAATGGAGAATCGGAAAGCACAATTTGCACGAGGATCAAAAACGATACGAAGTTGCAAACTGCGCGCCCCTTGTTTTTACAGCTGACTTCATGAATACGTGTCAACCTTTTGAACTTCAATGGGGAACTGAAGGCTCCTTAGTGGTCGGGTTTGACTCGTAGATGAGAGATGATTGTCAGTTTTCAATATCTGTGGTTGTGCTATTGAAAAATAAAGTAAAGTTTGCCTCTTGCTCTCTGTTAGGTGTTGCTTTGGATTGGTTCGGATTGGTTTGATAAGAACCTTAGGTCTGAGGCATATGCATGACTTAGGAAGTACTCAAGGAAAAAGATTAACGGACAAGTATTGTTGCCAGGGTGTGAAAATCAGAAAATTAGAAATAAAAGTTGTGGCAACCTAAAGGTCAAGGGGAACGGATGTCCCAGAATCACTGATCATTTCCAAGAAACCTAAACCTTTGATATGTACCAAGTTTGTTGCCAACGAAACCAAGAAGGTTGACAAGTACATCAGTAGACTTCCTGACAACATTTATGGGAACGTCAAGTCTGCCAGACCCAAGACGTTGGATGAGACTATTGAGTTGGCCAATGACTTGATGGTTCGAAAAACTCGCACCTACGCAGAAAAGGCAGTCTGACAACAAAAGGAAGGCTAATGATTCATCCAGAAACAACCATGGTCACCAGCAACAACCCTTCAAGAGGCAGAATGTCGCCAAGGTCTACAGTTATGGGGACGACGGAAAGGTAGCCATAAGGGGGGTCTCCTGCCCAAATGAAAAGTGCCATCTTTACGACAATGGCCCGTGCACCAGAGGTGTCCACAAGTGTAAAAATGTAGGGACTCTTGCTCGCATTACGGGGACTTGGTATTAAATGTTGCTAATACTTCAGTAAAGGGAAATGGGGCAACCCACAATGGTACATATGTTGTTTTGAGTGTGGAGCACCAGGGCATTTTCAAGAGAGATTGTCTAAGCCTGGAGAATAAAAGATAGAGGAAGATGGGAAAATGCACTAAGGCAGGTCTTTGCGTGGGAATGCAGAAAAAAGAAGAGTGAAGCATCGGGATACCCTGATGTAATGTCGTTAGGGTACGTTCCTCTTGAAATAAACACTATGCAATCTATCCTTTATCGACACCGGTAGCGATAGACGCTTTATATCACTGCAATTTAGTTCCTTGATTAACATCACCCCATCTCAATTAGAAAAATTGTTATGATGTCGAATTAGCCTAATGGGAAATTAGTCGGAGTATGGACACTATTTTAGAGGTTTGCACTTTAAATTTCTTAGGACCATCTTTCAACATAGATCTAATGCCGTAGAACTGGGTAGTTTGACGTCATTTCGGTATGGACTGGTTAAAGAAGATGTCACGCCGAGATCATGTGAGATGAGAAACTTGTTCATGTTTCCTATGGCAATGAAATCTTGACCTTTTTCGTGGTAACAAAAGTCGCATAAGCAACGGGAGAGGATCCCGGTTGATAGTTATCTCATGTTCAAAAGCTCAAGAGTACATGGCAAAGGGATGCCAGGTCTTTTTGGCGCAGATATCCGCCAAGAAAAAGGAGGACAAGTCGGAAGGAAAACAAATAAAGGACGTACCTATCGATCAGTGATTTTCCAATGAAACTGTATTTCCGAGGGACTTGCCAGGTCTTCCTCCGGCCTGACTAGTGGAATTCCAAATCGACTTAATTCCAGGAGCCGCACCAGTAGCTCGACCAACGTATCGATTGGCTCTATCCGAAATGAAGGAATTATCGGAACAATTACAAGAGCTTTCCGACAAAGGATTCATAAGGCCTAGTTCCTCACCTTGGGGAGCCCCAGTCTTGTATGTCAAAAAGAAGGATGGGTCATTCAGGATGTGCATCGACTACCGTGAATTAAATAAACTAACAGTGAAGAATCGTTATCCACTCCCGAGGATCGACGATTTATTTAACCAACTCTAGGGATCCAGTATTTATTTAAAGATAGATCTGAGATCAGGATATCACCAGCTTAGAGTGCGAGAGCAAGACATTCCAAAGACGGCATTTCGAACTTGGTATGGCCATTATGAGTTCCAAGTTATGCCATTCGGACTGACAAAGAACCTGCGGTATTCATGGGACCTCATGAACCCGATGTGTGAAAGCCTTACTTGGATTAGTTCGTAATGTCTTTATTGATGTCATACTGATTTATTAAAGAACGGAAGGAACAACGAAAGAACATTTTTAAGGCCAATTTTGGAATTACTGAAAAGGAGTAGTGTTTATGCTAAAGTTTTCAAATGTGGAATTTGGTATCCGAAGGTACAATTTCTCGGACACGTCATAGATAGCAGAGGCATACATGTGGATCCAACCAAGATAGAATCTATCAAAGATTGGGCATCTCCTAAGACACCAACGGAGATCCGCCAATTTTTAGGTCTCGCTGGTTACTATCAAAGATTCATTGAAGGATTTTCGAAGATTGCTAAGTCAATGACGAAACTTACTCAGAAAGGAATCAAGTTCGGCTGGGGTGAAAAGGAAGAGAACGCTTTTCAGTTAATAAAGCAGAAGTTGTGCAGTGCGCCAATTATGGCTTTACCTGAAGGAAGCAAGTTTGGTGTTTATGACGCGTCACCACAAGGGTTTAGGTGACTTGTATATTGCAGAGAGAGAAGGTTGGGGTGATTGCTTATGCTTCTCGACATACTAAAAGTTCCGGAGAAGAACTACCTACTCACTGATTTGGAACTTAGGATCCGGTAGTGTTTGCCTAAAGATTATAGAGACACTATTTTATATATGGAAACAGTTGCACCGTGTTCACCGACCATAAAAGCCTACAACACATTCTCGATCAGAAGGAGCTTAACATGAGGCAATGCCGTTGGCTAGAATTGTTAAGTGATTACGATTGTGACATTAGTTATCATCCAGGGAAGGCAAACGTAGTGGCCGATGCGTTGAGCCGTAAGGAATGGGATTGAGCCAATATGCGGGTTCGAGCCTCTAAGTTCTTGAACAATTGGCCTTGGATTTTTCCAAACGAATCTAGAAGCTCAAGATCGAAGCCAGAAAACCAGAGATACCCTTGTGAATGATAGACCGTAGGCGTATTAATCCGAAGGGGATATACCAAGGAAAGATTGGAAACAAATTGGAACCACGCGTCGATGGAACTTTATGTTTAAACGGTAGGAGTTGGTTACCTTATTATGGCGACTTAAGATCCGTAATTATGCACGAATCCCACAAGTCGAAGTATTCTATCCATCTCGGTTCCGAAAAGATGTACCAAGACATGAAGAAGCTATATTGGTGGCCAAACTTGAAGGCTGACATTGCCACCTATGTTAGCAAGTGCTTGACATGTGCGAAGGTCAAGGCTGAACACCAAAGTCCATCGGGATTGTTAGTACAACCAGCAATACCCTAGTGAAAGTGGGATAATATTACGATTGATTTTATCACCAAGCTTCCTAAGTTGTCACAAGGTTTTGACACCATCTGGGTGATTGTGGATCGACTTACAAAATCTGCTCACTCCTTGCCAATAAGGGAGAATGATCCATTAGATAAGTTGGTAAGGTTGTACCTGAACAGGATAGTAGCAACACACGGGATACTTGCCTCAATTATCTATGATCGTGATGGAAGATTTACTTTAAATTTATGGAGATCATTTCAGAAAGCTTTGGGTACAGATATTAGTATGAGCACTGCGTATCATCCAGAAACTGACGGCTAGAGCGAGAGAACCATTCAAACTCTTGAGGATATGCTACGCGTTTGCGTGATCGATTTTGGCAAGGGTTGGGGTAAACACTTGCCATTGGCCGAGTTTTTATACAACAACAGTTATCACGCTAGCATAAAGGCCGCCCCTTATGAGGCACTGTATGGTCGAAAATGTTGGTCACCTGTGTGTTGGGTCAAGGTTGGGGAAGCCCAACTGACTGGTCCGGAATTGATCCAAGAAACAACGGAAAATATCGTCCTGATCAAGCAAAGGATGCAAACAGCTCAGGATCGACAAAAGAGCTACGACGATCGGAAATGAAAGCTGATGGATTTCGAGGTTAGGGACAGAGTTATGCTCAAGGTCTCGCTTTGGAAAAGGGTCGTACGGTTCGGTAAGCGGGGCAAGCTGAACTCGAGATATGTCGGACCTTTCAAGGTGTTAGCAAAAGTTGGGAAAGTTGCCTACAGGCTAGAACTTCCTCAAGAGTTTAGCAGAGTTCACCATACTTTCCATGTGTCTAATCTGAAGAGATGTTACGCTGACGA
>BQNB010074335.1:8429-28392 GCA_026074375.1 Tanacetum coccineum | reverse complement strand
GTGTAATAGTGACGAAAATTTCGTCACTTATGTTCCGAAAAAATTATGGCAAAAATTGTGAAAGATGAGAATCATCAGATGCAGCCATGACACAGTGATTTTGGGAGATGATTTCCGTTGTGTGTTTGTGATTTTCGTAAATTAGTAAAACGCATTTGTGTGTTGTTTTTAAAACACTTGGGTATTTTGTCAATTTCAGTCCTTTTAGTTTTGAGTGGTTATATAACAGAAAAGCAAATGTATTTGCTCAAGTCAGTGACGAATAATTTCGTCCTTTAAGCATATAATCTTTGTGACGAACAAGTTTTGTCACTAACAGCTATATAGTGACAATAGGTGCATTTGTCACTAAATTTCGTGACTATAGGGTCATTTTAGTGACGAAAATTAGTCATTAATTTTTCGTCACTATAGGCAGCTTTTTTTTGTAGTGAATTACTAAAATTAATGCCATAGAGGAAGTGTCAATGAATTTGGTTTTTTTTGGGTTTGATAATGTCTATTGTTGATGTATAAAAAGATTGGAGATTTGACTTTTTCAGAGAAACAATGGGAGCAGATTTGGTACATCCTTTTTTTATAATTTATCCATAAACTATGATAGAATAACTTTTTAGTACATGTGTATTTTGTATCTTTTGAAACATATTTAATAAAAAATGAAAATTTAATAAATTAGGTGTAATAAGGATATATTTTGGTTTTTTCTCAAAAGAAAATAAAACTTATAAGAATAATTAAGAGAATGTTTCTTATTAAGGAAATAATTTTTTTTTTTGAAATACTGAAATTCCCACTTTGCGTTTTCCTTTACTAGATAAAAGACTAGTTATAATACCCGTGTACGCATGGGGTTTTATCTAAAAAATTTAATCATGTATTATATCAATTAAAAAACAAACAACTCATCGTGTGATAAATGTTTTTTTAATTAGAAAAGGCAAAATACCATGCCATAATATTTTTCAAGTTTGTTATAAGCAGAGTTTTTTGACACACTTTTTTCATCTTTTACTAAACAAAACAATTTTTTTTAAAACCTGATCAAAACACTCGGACTCAACCCATCTAGACCCAGACCTATTTAGACACATGTTCTATAAGACCTAGGTCTAGATCCGGACCCATTTAGATTCATGTACTCGTTTAGACTTGGACCCATTTATATCCAAACCCTCCCGTGACCTGAAGACCAAAATTTAACATACCACACACCTAATAAAATCTTTACAATTTGAAATAACGATAAATCACGGATATTTATACTTCTTCATGCACACCGTCCCCCATTTGATATTATATGTGCACTATGAAGATTATTATTTGTTTAAGGGGCGTATGGATGCATCCTAGATTTGTTTTGTATTCGATGGATTATGACATTATGATATTTGGATATTTGGTGACTGATGATTGGGTGCAATCCACGTCTTTCACAACAGACTTTGGAGCTCATGACTCCATGGTCACTTTGATATGATTTGTTTGGGCTTGGTGATTGAACTTAACCTAATTTGATTTTCTGATTCATCTTACCTTACCCTATGATTTGATATTCTGATTTGTCTTATCTTATATTTGTATCCCTTTGATCATGTCTTGTGATATCCTTTGTACCTTTGTATCATATCCTTTGATTTCCGTTATCTTTTGCATTCGATTATATATATCTGTTCACTGGGCTTTGTAAGCTCAGCCGCACTTTCTTTTCCTGCGGCAGGTATCTAAGCTAGGAGCTGGGGTTTGCTTTTGGGTTATGAGTGCTGAGTGTGGACTACCCTAGAGATCTTACCTTTGATATGCGAATTGTTTCCTTTCAAGACATTTGTTATTTCGTTTGGATATGTCTATCTTTGAGAACTTATGTACCTTAAGTCATGTTGACTTATTTTCCTTTGGTTATTTATTTAAGACTTCCGCTGTTTATGCTTGTGTTATGATTATGAATGCTTTTGATGTCACACCATATTTGTAATACTTCTACCCTTTCGGGTCGGGGCGTTACAATTAGTCTTATATTTTCGCAATAAAACCAGCAAAATGAAATACAATAAAGAGTAACAGAATATGAAATATTCAAAGGGAAGAAAAAGGAAAGCAAAATTCACACTCAGAGGAATCAAACATGTGACCACAGTTTGTTGTTTGAACATTTCACAGCCATCAATACAAACACACACAGATTATATTTTACTATTTATAACAATTACGTCACCCACTTTGCAAACTACAAGTTAAATCCGAACATAAAACATACAATATAACCTAGCATTACAACTCAAAGTATTTCAGCCCAAAATAAGCATTCATTATTTTCAAACACTATACAATAGCATATACCTAAGTTTATCCTAATTTCATTTCTAACGTGCCACTACTCATTTTATCAAAAACTTACAGCATAATCTTTAATCGAGATACACATGCATACTATTACAGTTAGACGCAAATAGTGCATTTAGGCCATTACGTTTAGGCCAAATTTCAGAACACGTAGATTTAACCCGCTGCAACGTTAGCCGACCCGCTGCAAAGGCAGCGACCCACGGCAATCCCAGCCAACCTGCTATAATCTCAAGCAAATTATGAAATGCTTACACTTTTTGGAAAGTCGGCTTGTTTCTTTGTAACAAGGTCATACATGAACTTCATCATATAGTAGCCGCACGCCCATCCTCCCGTTTGTTGAAAACACTAAATTTAGATAAACAAACATAGTTACAATAATGTGACAACCAAATTAATTATATATACACAACAATCATAGATTATTTACCTTAACCATCATCCAATCAAATTTGGTATCAAAAGCCCTAAATTGAAAAGCAATGGAATGGCATTAACTTCAACTATTTTCTCAACAAATACATGTCAACTCAAAGTCAATATTAAAAAATATTACCTTTCTACTATGCCTCCGGTTGAACCGGCCGGGTCAACCCGATTTTTAAAACATTGGTTCAAACTATAAATGTGTTTGTGCGCCTAGTGCATAACACGCCCAAATGTACTTGTTTGTGCGCTTGTTTGGTAAAGTTTTTCTATGTATTATGTATGCACTTGTTTGTGCGCCTAGTGCATAACCCAAATGCACCTATATGCATGAAGCTTGTGCGCTTTGACGTACAAGTTTACGCATATTGGGTCGTTTTGGTAAAGACATGAAAAAAGTTCTGTATTGGTAAAATAGGTACCATATTAGACTTGTTTGGTAATATTCTCTTTTTTAAGGTTTCACTATCTCAAAAGGACTGCGTTTTTTTCTTGTTTTAAATATAAATGTAACTTTAATGTAGCACATGGACCGCTAACAAATTCAATGGCAAGACACACTGATAAAAGTGACAAAAATTTTTGATTGTTTATTTGTTATTTTTTTACATTTTTATTTTTTAATTGATAAAAGTGACAAAAATTTATTGTGTTATAAATACTACTATATAATTAATAGAGTAAGAAATAATCAATTAAAAAAAGTAAAAACATATAACTACTATAATAACCTTACTAAATGTTACATTTATCTTCGAGAATGAATATATTCTTCAAACGCGAGTTGTCGACTTGAATACATGTCTTCCCATGCAGATGTCATAGACATCCATTTATCCATTGGGGCAAAACTAGTTGCCGAAAACTTCACAGTGTTCCAAATGTATGGTTGGTGGAACAAACTGGTTTGTTTCTGGAATATAAAAAAAATTAGGCGGCTCTTTCATTTTTTTTGTTTTTTTCTCCCTTTTTAACAATATCATAGCTTTAAAAAAATGTATATTTTTCAAACATTTCATTTTGATACGTCATAATAGTATATTTGTATAAAACAACAAATATCAGACGAATAATCTTTTAGTTCTATGTATTGGTGATAAAATATTTGAGAAGGGTTGACTTACTATTCATTTAAGCACTGTAGCTACAATGCTGGGCCAAAAAAAGCCCAAAAATTTAGCCCATTAGTTTTTTTTTTTAATTTGTTGCAAAAATAGGGGGAAAAAAAAATGTTTCAATAAGTACCGACGCATTCAGATAAAAAATTTACCCGCGGTACATTTCGATTGAATTAAACAGTGTCATTTTACAAACCTTGAGGACCAATAAAATAAAATTCGCAATAAAACAAAAAATAATAAAAAAAATACAATTTTAACGCCAGACAAAATGCGTAAAACCATAAAAAAAACTACTAAACACGATACTGAAAAAGTAAACCCGCACTATTAAATATGAGACCGACAAAATAAACTCGCACAAAATTAAAGGAAAAAAAAAGAATTAATGATACGCAACAACGCGCGAAAAATTAACGCACCGCAGTAACGTGCAGGAAAAAATAAACTTACACTATTAAAAATAAAAAAAACGCGCGAAAAAAAATAAAAATAAATAAATAAATAAATTTAACGCCCTGCAACAACGCGCCAAAAATTAACGCCCGCAGCAATGCGCGGATATCTTTGCTTGTTATAATTATATAACATACTAAAGAGCATTTCAAAAACGACCAACGTGTGTGTCGTTTTGATCATGGGCTAACTTCAGCCTGTTTCCTTTGGCCCAACAAATGTTTATCTTTGATATGCATCTTTCTTTCCCACTTTCCCAGGCTTCCTTCGACACACACACATCCATAAACGACGATGTCAAATCACAAAAAAATTATAATCGGACAACCTTCATCGGTGTTCCTAATCCGAAATTAAAGGCAATCATACCGATTTTTCTTTAAAGCTTCTTGCTATGAAGTTTGTGTGTCATTCATCAAGACCGGTATGTCCTTTGATTGAGTTTTTTGTTTTTAATTTTTATTTGATTTTGAAATTAAGGTTTCGTCAGAATTTGGGGTTTTTTGTTAGTTTATGATCCTAAACTGATGGTAACGTTATCTAATAATGGTTTCACTCAAATTCTTGGTTACTGATCGAACATATTAAACGATACACATAATAAGTATTACAAAGTTATAGATAAGCATTTTAAGGGATGATGAATGATAATCTTTTCTGAAAGAATGTTTGCTTTATCTTAAAAAAAAGGGACTTAAATAAACCGTCAAACGCTAAAGCTGCATTGTTGTTGGTAGTTTTCTCGAGGTCTCTCAGGCGATCGCCGGTTTGCTTTTGTTTTGAAACAACCATAACCAAGAGGAGGGGGAAATTCAAATGTGGCTTGTTTATGTTTCTCAACACTGTTTTTATTACATATCTTATGCTACAATTGTCCTAATCAATCTTATTAAATTTTATATCTATAACCATTTCATGATTAAAAAGCTAAGTCGACAACTATATAGTATAGTATATGGTGTGGATCAAATGAGTGCACGACTCTATACTGATGAATTACCACAAATTTAATCACCTTCATAGGCAATATAACATTATTTTTTTTAGCTGAGACATCTAACATTTCACATCTATGTAAATATTGATAGTAATCATAGATGATTGTCAACCAACTCACATAATTCGCAGTTAAGTTTACGTTTTTCTTTAGTATGGCCAACGCAAAGACTAATAATATTTGTCTTTGATAAATTATGACAAGTGGTTAGTGGTTAGTGGTACTGGTACTGTACTTTTGTTTGGACACTGTTTTGCTCGAGGCTAATATGGTGTCGAGTTGTCAGATTGTGGGTCTGCTAAGATGCTGAACTAGGATCCCAACAAGTGGAGTAGAGTCGTGTTTATTCCGTGTCTACAATTGGCCATCAGGTTTCTTTTATGTGGTTGCTACTGAGATTTCAAATGAGAAAGTCACCTTTAAAAAACAATGTCTACGTTCAGCACATTTGAGCTTGGATATACATCGCTGGACTGTAACAGCCAGTCGCTTCCATTGGACATATCGGTTACTCGGGCCACTCTCCATGTAAATACCCGGCTACTTTAACCACTTATTGCTTTCCAATGCAGGTTTGTAGGTGTTGAGTGTTGTGTATTTTGACATTTTACAGCTGGTGATCCTATTGCGACAAACGTCTTCTGAGAAAACATGAGTGGCATGGTTGTTGGAGATGGTGGAGTGGAAGGCCAATGTATTTCCTCAAGAAGACAATGTGCACTCATCGGGGTTCGGTTTGTCGCATAGCACTACACGACAAGCTTCTTTTGTCAATAGCGATAGCCATGGTCCTGTTACAGAATGTGTATCAAAAGTAACTGTCACTTAACCTTTAAATCAGAATTCAGTAGGTCACATGGATCTGCGTGTGCAACAAAGTAATGGCGGATTGTCTGAACATGGAACCGCTTCCGCTAGGAATTTTTATCAGTCAGCGCACTCTCCACGTAAGCACATGGTTCCGTTGACTTCTACCTTTTTTTGTTATTCTTTTTCATATACTGAACATTATGTGTTTATATTTTCTTAGAGGCAGTGATCATGACACAACAAGTGCATGTGTGAACATTATAGGTGGTGTAATTACATCTGCTTTGAGTGATCGGACATCTAATACAATTGCCACAGGTGTGTCATCATCAGTACGGATTTAGAATCTCTTTGCGCAGTATGTATGTAAAACTCTACGTTCACTATTTCGTAGTAGCATTAGGAACGTAGTCTAATCTCAACAAACAAACGCAATCTCTTTGCGCGTACTGTGTCCGTATACCTAATCTTTTGTGGTACTTCTATTAGGTTAACGACCCTTTTCTTTGATCTTTATTATTATAACAACAGGGTAAACTATGAAACCAAGCAGAAGGGGTCGCCAACAAGATGCTTATGAAAACAGAAACAACTCTTCCAATGGTTCGTTCTTTTGTTTATATTGGTGTATTTATTAATTTATTTAAAAATTGGTTACGTATTAGATGTAAGAGAAGCGTAAGTAGAAATTATAAGTAATCCCAAACACCCTTAGAATGTTATAAGGAACAGATATGAGTCGTAATGAGTGTGTTTCCTAAACATGACCAATCAATACTATTCATCGTTTCTGAATTTGTGAGGGTGCTCATAAAGGTTGGTATTTATGGAAATTGTAGAATTTGGAACAACCTTTATGTCACACCACGCCAAGGCGGAAACACGAGGTGTAACGTCATGGGTATCATCACAAGACCAATGGTGTCAAACACAAATTCCTTGAAATCAACTAAACACAAATAAAACACATGTTACACGCGATTAGGCTAAATACCCAAGACGATGTAACAATAAATTGATGGACTTCTAGGTTCATATTATGATTATAAACCCTTTACCATACTTCTCATACCTTACTTATATTCTAATACTCTTAAATCCCTTATTCGAGTTTTCCAGTTTTTCGACAGAATTTTGTAGTCACTTTCTGATCACAAATAAAATACTAAATCATCAAATTGATTTTCCCCCTTGCATTCCTTACCTTTCCAATGGGTTATGAACTACTGTGATTTTTTAGAAAAAATAATATTGAGCCTAACTATTTTATAAAAATTCAACATCACAAAGTACTCAAATTCGGATATGAACACACACCAAAAAGTTTGATTTTTCTAAAATACTTAGACAATGATTTAGGACTTGTGCTTTGAGCTGGAGTTAATAGACACATAAAATATGATCTCTGATTTTTCTCAAGCCTTGACTCAACTTTTAAGTAGGGGTTTTACTCCCCGAAATCAGACTCAAATCTGACCCGAATTTACTGTTTCGACAACTTTTCTTGAAAAATTTATTTGACTAACTTCCCGACCTCAAAACCTTTCGGGGCTGGACTTCTTGAAAACTAGACTCTCTGAACTTCAATTTAGGCACAAGATTCATACCAAAACTCGTTTTTATCAATGAGATATCATTAAATCAACATGACCTATAATTCTGCCAAACCCTAACTTTCAAATTAACGCGTTCTAATCTAAGCCATTTACACCAACATGCTCCAAATCTATTCCCGAACACACTCATATAGTTTTATATCATTAATTTATAGAAAATTTATAAACCCTAATTATCCATCAATTAAAGTTATTAATATAAGAATATTAGACAAGAACTTAATTGAAAACATATCTAAACCTTTCACTCGAACACACACGAATCAACACCTTAATTCTTGAAGAAAAAAAATTCTTCCTTGAGGTTTCGGCCGAACAAAAGAGAGGGAGAGAAAAAGTGTTTTAGGGTTTTCCTTGATTTTGTATTTATAATACCTAGTTTCTTAATTACACTCAAATTAGTTTTTTTTTTCTCTTTTTTTATAACCAGCCCCGAATAAACACCCCTTTAATTTTTTTTATTTTTTTATTAATTATTATTAAATACATATTTACCTTTATTTTGTTATTTTTATAAAACCCTTTATTAATTATTAAACCTTATTAATTTAGTAAACCGTTTAAATAAAACTAGTTTTAACTTACTATTTATAAATTTCATTTCATAAATTACTTTCTTAATTTAGAAATACTAATGCTTATTAAATTTAAATACTAGACTTAATTCATTCCTAGGAATACATTATATACCATTTACGCTCATATATCAATTATTCACCAGGTTACACGATAACGCATAAAATCATGCTATCATTTCTATTGTCACAAAATGTTAACGAAATAAAATAGCCACAAAAACCATAACTCAATCACTAATAGATGAACACGCATCACGGATTGATATCAAATACTCATATAAAATCACATAAGAACACAATTATAACACATATAAATACTTTAGTCAACTCTAATGGTTTGACTAACCTGCTCAAGTCACGGTTGTCACAGTATCCTCTCCTTAAGGAAATTTCGTCTCGAAATTTAACTAGTACGTTCAACAGCACAGTCAGCAAATAATCGGGGATACTTAGCTTTCATGTGGACCTCATGTTCCCACGTGAACTCAGGGCCATGCTTTGAATTCCAACGAACCTTAACGATTGAAATCTTACTACGTTTCAAACTCTTAACCTCATGATCCATAATTTCTATGGGTTCCTCAACAAAACGAAGGGTTTTGTCAATCTTGATCTCATCTAGTGGCACATGCAGATTTGCATCCGCCAAACACTTCAAATTCGACACATGAAATGTGGTGTGTACGCTACTCAACTCTTCGGGCAATCTTAATCGATAAGCTACATGGCCGATCCTTTCAAGGATTTTAAATGGTCCTACATACCTCGGTGCCAACTTACATTTCTTTCCAAAACGTATCACGCCTTTCCAAGGCGATACCTTCAGTAACACTTGATCCCCAACCTCAAACTCTAGTGGCTTGCGCCTATTATCCGCATAGCTCTTTTGACGATCTCTCGCCGCTTTGAGCTTTTCCTTTATCAAGACTACCTTATCTGTCGTCTCTTGCACCAATTCTGGCCCAATCAATCTACTTTCTCTAATTTCAGCCCATAGAACGGGTGACCTACACTTCCTTCTATACAGTGCTTCAAACGAAGCACATCGAATACTTGAATGATAACTATTATTATAAGAAAATTCAACTAACGGTAGGTGAACATCCCAACTACCACCAAAGTCGATCACACAGGCCTTTAACATATCCTTCAATGTCTGTATTGTACGCTCACTTTGTCCATCCGTCTGAGGATGATAAGCCGCACTAATATCCAATTGCGTCCCTAAAGCTTTCTGTAATGTTTTCCAGAAACGCGATGTAAACCGTCTATCTCGATCCGAAATAATCGAAACAGGCACTCCATGTTGTGCGACGATCTCGTCAATATACAACCTTTCCAACTTCTCCATACTGTAATCCTCACGCGTCGCTAGAATTGAGCTGACTTGGTCAGTCTGTCGACTATTACCCATATTGTATCATGCCCACTATTAGACCTAGGTAACTTCATAATAAAATCCATAGTGATATTATCCCATTTTCACTCGGGTATCTCTGGTTGTTGCAATAATCCCGAAGGCCTTTGGTGCTCAGCCTTCACTTTCGAACAAGTTAAACATTTGCTAACATATGTAGCGATATCCCTTTTCATACCCGGCCATCAATACATATCCCGAAGATCATGATACATCTTATCCGCTCTAGGATGCACAGAGTACCTAGTCTTATGAGCTTTCTTCCATGATTATGGTTCTCACACCTCCCACTAACGGAACCCATATGCGATCCATAAAGTATAAGCTCTCATCTTCTTTCTTTTCCATCTGCTGGTCTAATCCATGTAATCTTTCTGCTGGCGCGTTCTCTTCCTTCAACGCCTCACTCTGGGCTGCCAGTATCATTCTTTTAACTCCGGACTGAATGGTCATAGCCATTGCTCTTACACGTATAGGTTTCACTCGCTCTTTTCTACTTAAGGCGTCAGCTACTACATTCTCTTTACCTGGATGGTAGCGAATCTCACACTCACAGTCTCTAAATGACTCAATCTGCCTCCTTTGACGCATATTCAACTCCTTATGATCGAATATGTGTTGAAGACTCTTATGATCCGTATAGATGATACGCTTCGTTCCATACAAGTAATGCCTCCAAGTCTTAAGAGCAAACACTACTGCTCCCAATTCTAGGTTGTGTGTTGTATAATTCTTCTCATGGATCTTCAATTGTCGTGATGCATAGGCTATTACCTTGCCTCTCTACATGAGTACACAACCTAACCCTTGATTCGACGTGTCTCAGTAGACTACAAAATCTTCAATTTCATCAGGCAACGACAGTATTTGAGCATTACACAAATTATCTTTCAAAGTCTGGAAAGCCTCTTCCTGCTCCGCGCCCCACTCATACTTTTTGTTTTTCTGAGTCAACGAAGTAAGGGGTTTAACAATCTTAGATAAGTTCGCGATAAAACATCAGTAGTAACCAGCTAACCCTAAAAATGATCGTATCTCGAATGGAGTTGTAGGAGCTTTCCAAATAACTGCCTTAATCTTACTTGGGTCTACGTGAATACCGTCATGATTGATAACGTGACCGAGGAAATGCACTTCTTGCAACCAAAACTCGCACTTGAAAAACTTAGCATACAATCTCTCCTTCTTCAGTAGCTCCAACACCAACTTCAAATAAACCTCATGATCCTCCATAGCCTTTGAGTAGATCAAGATATCATCAATGAATACGATGACAAACTTATCTAAGTACGGTTTGCAAACCCGGTTCATTAAGTCCATGAAGACCGCTGGTGCATTGGTTAACCCAAAAGGCATAACCGTAAACTTAAAGTGTCCGTTTTTGAACAGCTGTCTTTGGTATTATCATCCTCCTGCACTCTAAGCTGATTGTTAACCTGGTGACACGAGAAGATCTATCTTAGAGAAGTAACGCGCTCCTTGCAATTGATCGAATAAGTCGTCGATCCACGGTTCTTGACGGTCAACTTATTCAATTCCCGGTAGTCTATACACATATGCAATGAGATTTTCTTTTAACAAACAATTGCCGGGGGTCCCACGAGGTAATGCTGCGAATAAAAGCCCCTTATCTTGAAATTCTTGAAGTTGTTCAGACAACTCTTGCATTTTCGAGGGTGCTAGTCAATATGGAGACTTCGCAACCGAAGTCGCTCCAGGAATTAAATCTATGCAGAACTCAACTTGTCGTTGCGGTGGTAACCCAGACAAGTCTTCCGGAAATACATCAATGAAATCTCGTACAACAGGAATATCACTCAACTCCGGTTCATTTGCCTTCATGCTCATTAGTGTTTTTGTGCCTCCTAAAGTACATTCCCCTTGAACATGAAGTACCTCACCACCTTCCAATGGTATCCTAACCACGTTCTCATGACATACTATCTCAACCTTATTCTTAGATAACCAATCCATCCCCACAATCACATCAAAACTTCCATGACCTAACGGTATCAAGTCTATAGTGAACAAAGAATTTTCTAGTTCTAGTTTGCAGTCACGGATAATCCTATTAACTTCTTCTTTCTTACCATTAGATACTTCTATTACATATCCAGGGCTTACAATACTAGGTTTCACATTTAGTAAGGGCGTAAATTTAGTGGAAATAAAACTAAAATCAACTCCAGAATCAAGTAGTACAGTAGCAAAGTGATCGTTTAAAGAGAAAGTACCCGTTAAAACATTAGGATCCTGCAAGGCATCGACTGCATTTACGCTGAAGGCCCTTCCTCTAGCTTGATTCCCATTGTTCTGGGTGTTTCGGTTGCCCTCCAAAGCTAGACGATTTCCTGCTTGACCAGGTGCTCGGTTCAATTTAGGACAAGTATTGCGAAGACGGTTCAATTTAGGACAAGTATTGCGAAGATGATCAGAGCTCCCACATTCATAACAAACCCTCTGATTATTTTCCATTCTAACAGCACTAATTGGAGCCACCTGTTTAACCGGCGCCCGACAATATCTGGCAAAGTGACCTGGTTTCTGACAGTTAAAACACAACCAACCCCCCCCCCCCCATAAAGGTCCTCTTCATGGATGGTTAGGTAAAACACATAGTGTACATCGAGAATTTTCGATGTAGAATGACCGATGTCAATCTTTGACTTTTTGGGTACTGGCTTGACTATAAGAAACGACCATCTAAATCACGTTTTCACGACTCGGACTCTAAAGCAATTTGACGTGGAACTGACATTTCACTGACAAACTTTTTAGTTTTGCCCGTAGGACCTAGGAAATGAGCTGGAATAGGGCTAAAACAGCACCCGCAAACATTATTCGAACAAATAATTACTAACGCGACCACACACAAAACTATTTAATTTGTTTTTAGTGAACAGTATTTATTTTAATAATAATTATTAAATAAATTTTTCTTCATTTTTAATTAAAAGCGTTTTTGAAAAGGGACTAATTCGAGGTTGAAATCCACTTTTTTTATTTCAGACGAGCGAAAACGGTTCACAAATGAATAAAAGATATTTTATTTAATGTTATAAAATAATTTTCTGAAATATTATCAAATAAATACTCATTTTTATCAGAAAAATGATTATAAAAACAATGGCGCAAGTTTCGAGATTTGAATCGGTCGTTAAGTCGCTCAAATGAGTCCCGAACCGATATTTATAAAAGTATGATGAATAAGTTACACATTTGGTCCCTCAACAATTATAACTTTTCATTTTAAATTTATATATATATAAATTACTTATACATCTTTTCATTTCATTTCCATCTTTTACACATACATCTCTCCCTTCTTCCCCAAATCAGCCGGCCACCACCTCCCACCGCCGGCCACCTTGCGCCGCCGCCGGAAAACTTTTCCGGCGGGATTTTTCCGGCAAGACCAAAAAGGCTCCTCGTGGGCCGATCTATCCGATCCCCATGTACACTCTCTCTCACGCGCCATTCTCCATCCCCACCGAAACCACCACACCGACGCCACCACCTCCACTTCATCACTGTCACCAACACCACCACCATCCCCGCCACCACTGTTGTACACCACAAAGGGTGCGTCGGGTTCGGGTCAGACCCGACAAGGGTCCGTTTGGTTTCATTTATAAACCAATTAGGGTGCGTTGGGTTGTAGTTTGCACCAACGAGGGGTGCGTTTTGGGTTGTAAAACAGCCAAGGGGGGAGGGTTCGGGTTGGGTTTAACAGCGGGTTCGGGTTTTGGTTACAACAACCAAAGGGCGTCGGGCTGTGGGACAGCCGAGGGCCAGGTTGGGTTTAGCAGACAAGAGGGTGCGTTTGGTTTGTATCATAACAGCCGGGGGCATTTGTTTGTGGGTTTAGGTCGGGTCGGGTTGCGGGACAGCCGGGTATAACCGGGTCGGACGTGGGTTAGGTTCGCGTCGGGTTTGGCTGTTGACAGCCAGGGAGGGGTTGTCGGGTTGGTTTGATTTAACACCGGGTGCGTTTGGCTTAACAGCCACGCACAAGGGTGCGGTTGGCTGCCAAACAGCCCTTGGCGGGGGGTGTGTGAGGCTGTCAAAACTGCCGGGATGGGTGGGTTTGTTTGGTTAAAAATCGCACAAGGTGCGTTTGGTTGTAACAGCCAACGCCTAGGGGTGCGTTTGGCTGTTATAAATACAAAAAGGGCGTGTTTGGTTTGGTTGGCAAAACAGCCGAGGAGGGCTGTTGGGTTTGGCTGCGAAAGCCGGGGTGCGTGCGTTTGAGTGTGTTGACACCGAAATAAAGTGAGTTTAAGTTAACGCGAAAATATATTAAATTGTTTCATTTAATTGATATATATATAATGTGATGAAAAATATTAAATTGCGCGGTCTAAGTAAAATACGATATGAATATTGAAACGAGACTGATATTAATGTATAAGTGATATTGGATATATCTGAGACGAGAGTTGGACCAAAAATGGACATTTACACCTTTTATACCGAATAATAAATATCAAAAATCGAAACATAAGATTCGGGAATCGAGATGTTGATAAATTATATTTTGATTTATAAAATATAACAAATTATATTTTGACGGACGTTTAGACATAAAACGGGACTTTTAACTCTTATTAACGAAGAAACTGGGTCAAAATCAGAATATACACTTTAGTTATAAAATAAGTTATTTTTAATATATTAAATCTGACTTATCTATTAATTAAACGATTTGATCACTTTCGAGTCCGTTTCAGCCTTCCGGCGAAACACGAAAGTTGTTCGTAATGGCATTTTACTTTGCCGCGAGGCTTATCAGCTTTAGATATTAGAGATAAGTTATATTGGACAGAAAATAGTATATACATAAAATATACTAAGGGTTAAGGTTTAAAGACGCGCAAGTGAATTTCTCATCACATGTATATATGACTGCATACATATAAAAATATGTATGATTTCGTGGTAACGATGTACGCATCGTTGATCATATTTAGTACGTGTATTATAATCGAACGACATAATTATAGGTCGTGGTCGAGATCGTTGCAGATTCAGTGTGATTTAATTGGATTAATTGATACGTGGTCTTTAATCAATCGTGGGGAATTCCTAAGCCTCGCTTTTCAATATTTTGAATACGTTATAACCGCGAGGGCGAAATACATGCTTGTCTACAAAATCTTATATTTGGTTATCTTATAACAATGTGATTGTTTTAAAGGATTTTGTGAGTTTATAGCCCCACGTTTTACTCGTTTTACACATATTTGGGGTGAGAACATGCTTGTTTACAAATGCATTTACAGGATTGTTTACGAATTGGTTTACATACTTATTTGCATAGTTCGCTATGGGATACATTATTTGACTTCATTTTATGGAGCACTAATGCAATACTTTACAATTGAAATAATTTTGGGATTAGCTTAGGCTAATTGAAATGATAGCAATAAACTACTGCCCGGGTGTTCTGGGAGGGGACACCGGTAACGGGTGTACATATTTTTACATTAATGCCCACGGGTGTTCTTGAGGGGACACCCGGTTAACGCGGAAGTATATACGCATTCATTACTGCCGGGTGTTATGGAGGGGACACCGGTAACGGGAGTTATATATACGCATTATTTGTTTCCCTGCCCAAATTAGGCGTTAATTCAAGTCTTCGTCCAGCGTCTATGATGTAAATCACTTGGAGGGTCGAGCGCGAAATGTTTGATTTAGATCTATTCGGATGTGGATCCCTGTTCGGGTGATTAGCGATCACTTGGTAAACGAACATTATAGATCTATTCGGGATTGACAACCCCCGTTCGGGTGATTAGCTATCACCAGGTAAACGAACGTTATCAACAATTTTTTGTTGGTGATCATTGTTGGGGACTACAGGGCCCCCGGACACATACATACTTGGATCATTTTGGTGACATTACCATTTGTATGCTTTCTTATAAAATCTTTGGGGATATACTTTGGTTCTTTTGGTGATATAAAATGTGTCTATGCATTCTTTATAACTTGGGATTTTTACCATTAGTTATGTGATTATACAGTGGTTTACATTCATATTTAAAACTAATCTATGAACTCACAAAACTTTAATTGTTGACCTTGTAAGGCATGTTTTTCTCAGGTGGAATAGATGCTTGGACTATTTTGATGTGCATTGGAGTCATTTACATTCTAAGCTTTCATTGTGATGCAAATTATGGGACTAATGTATTATTAAATTCAAGATTTTTATTGAATCAACAAATGTTATTATTCAAACTGAACCTAGAGGTCGTTTCTCTTGTATCTATTGGCTGTGTATTACGAAGTTTCACACCCCTTTTGGTATTCCGCAGCTAGTAGGTGATTTTTGGGATGTTATCAGATTGGTATCAGAGCATGGTTATAGAGAACTAGGTTTGCATATTTTACTAGACTTAACGTTTTCACAAATAATTGCTCAAACAAACATTTTTCAATGTGCATACAGCTACTTGCTTTTGTGTTTCATTTAAGTGCTGCGGGGGGTGGTGAGATTGAGTGCTTACGTGGCATACATATATATGATATATATATGCTTGCTTTCCTTTCGCGTATATCGTACGATTATTTATATAAGAGTTATTTTATATAATTACCGGAGCGTTTATTAAGAATGTGGTTGCACATGGTCTCAATTATATGTCAGACATGGTGAGTTGACAAATGTCATTTTGTTTCTCAGACATTGTAATGTTAAACAATGGTCTCTAAGTAATTATTTTTCTTCTATAACTTTATATAATATCGTATTACGCGAAAGCCGTTATAATTTTGGTTACATGATAAAGTATTGAATTTATGTATTACAAGTCTTGTATAGGCGGGACTTGTAATATGATGATTGATATGAAAATTGCTATGTTAACAAAGCCGTCACAGTTCTGTTTACACGGGATTGTGTATGAATCTAAGTATTGCAAGTCTTGTATAGGCGGGACTTGTAATAGGAGGATCGATATGGTAATCACTATACTGATTTGTTTATAGAGATCTTTACCTTATTTACTCTAACCGAGTACTCATTAATTATCTTAAACTTTATTTGATCTCGCCTGGCAGTTTTTACTTCCAGCTTCTAAAGACGAGTTTTAAATCACTCGTCCCATACTCAGTAGAGCACATGCATCGTCATGTCAACCACCTTGAAGGTTATGAGAGTACGCGTATTGCACCGGGAATTATTAAGTAGGATGATTTATAATCTGTTTATTTAAAAGGATTGGGACGCCTTTCATTTAAATAAATAAATTATAAATCCACCGGAACCATATGTTTTATCATTTCATTACTTACATAAATTTGGCGCGGCTTTATGTAAATAGAAATTTTAAATAAGTGGCTTAATGGTATCCGATATGGACAGAGTATGAACCTGAAATCGATAATCATCAGAATCCGTTAAAAAGGTTTGGAAGCACAATAGTGTCTTGCCACTCCGCATAAATCTTAAGGCCTCATTTGGAACTACCTTATCTCATTCTTAAGTTATTACTTATGACATTACAAGTCTTTGCAATCACGAACTGTCTGTGGAGCTAACAGACTGAGTGCAATATCCCGTCACCATTTGTTAAATATCTAATAAATATCTTATAAATATCTAATAAATATCTTATAAATATCTAATAAATATCTTATAAATATCTAATAAATATCTTATAAATATCTAATAAATATCTTATAAATATCTTGTTAATTAAACGCGAGCTATGACCAAGGTTGAGGAACAAAGATGACACGGCTCATAAAATGATATTTTATGATCATAAGAATAATAGCGAGACATGTCGTAAATTTTTACAATGCTCGAAACGATTAACGAACGCGCGATCAACCGTTGACTCGCGAAAGCATGCGGGCAAAGCAGACAATATTGTGGTCTGAGTAAGCGGGATGTTCGAGTGAGAGCGATACCAGTGGTGTTAATATCAATCATAAAACTTGTGACGATATTTTTCTAAAATATCTACCTTGATGGATTATATATCCTGGTCAACTTAGCCAAACTTTTGGTATGTTGAGAAGTGTCGAAACATCTAATCTTGCTGAAGAAAGTTATCATCGTCTTGCTTAGAAACGGTTTATCAGATTTTAAACCTTTTCTCGGTCACACAATCGGATAACACAAATTTAATCTCGGGACGAGATTTCTTTAAGGGGTAGGTACTGTAACATCCGAGAATTTTCGAATTTAGAATGACGATGTCAATCTTTGACTTTTTAGGGTCTGGCTTGACTTATAAGAACGATCATCTAAATCACGTTTTCACGACTCGGACTCTAAAGCAATTTGATGTGGAATGACATTCCTGACAACTTTTTAGTTTTGCCCGAGACCTGGAAACGAGCCGAAAAGGGCTAAAACAGCACCGCAAACATTATTCGAACAATATACAACGCGGACACACAAAAACAATTAAATTTGTTTTTAGTTATCAGTATTTATTTAATAAAAATATTAAATAAATTATTCATCATTTTTAATTAAAAGCGTTTTTGAAAACGCGACTATTCGAGTTGAAATCCATTTTTATTTCAGACGGAGCGAAACCGGTTCACAAAATGAATAACAGATATTTTATTTAATGTTATAAAATATTTCTGAAATATTATCAAATAAATACTCATTTTTATCAGAAAAATGATTATAAAAACAATGGCGCAAGTTTCGAGATTTGAATCGTTCGTTAAGTCGCTCAAATGAGTCCCGAACCGATATTTATAAAAGTATAATAAAAATGTTACACTTTTAACCCCCCAACTATTATAACTTTTCATTTTAAATATATATATATATAAACTTATACATCTTTTTTTTTCATTTTCACTCTCATATTACACACACAACTTAATAACACTCTCCCTCTCCACTCATCTTCTCCGGCGACTCCCCCACCGCCGGCCACCGGCTGCCACCGCCGGAAAAGTTTTCCGGCGGGATTTTTCCGGCAAGACCAAAAAGACTCCCCACAACCCGATGTACTCGATCCCCACTACCACTCTCTCTCACGCGCCTCCAACCCACACTCATCCTCCGACGCCTCTTCCCATCTTCCTACACCACACGCCACTCATCACATTTTTCTTCAATCATCATTAATCAGCCCGCCATTAGCGCCACCTTAAGGGTGCGTTCAGTGTAGTTTTTGGCCAAGAGGGGTGGGTGTGGGTTGTGTTATAACACCACGGGGGTGCGTGTGGTGGGACAGCCGCACCACTCGGGTGTGGGTAGTCTTGTTTTTAGCCCAAGGAGGCGTTTGTCGTGGGTTCGCAGCCAGGTCGGGCTGGGTACGTGTGGTTTTCAGAAAAGGGTGCGTATGGTTTCATAGCAGCAAACATAAGGGTACGTTTAGCTGTCTTGTCAGCCTAGGGTGCGTCGGGTTGTGTTGCAACAAATGGGGCGTTTGGGTTCGGGTTAAACAGCCGTGGGGAGGGATTGTTGTATCGGGTTGGGTCGGGACAGCGGGGGTGTGTTCGTTGGTTCGGCTTAATAACAGCCGGGTGCGTTTGGTTTTTTTTTTCATTGTAGCAACCAAGGTTGGGTTAGGTTTGTTTGGTTCGGGTTATGGTTATAACAACCAAGGGGCATCGGGTTTGGTTCGCAGGTTAGTACCACAAAAGGGTGCGTGGGGTTTAGGTTATAATCACTAGGGTGTGTTTGTTGGGTCTCGAAGCCAGGACAGCCGGGTTGTGGGTTCGGGTAGACCCAAAGAAGGGTGCGTCAGGTTGAGGTTTATATCCCCGTAAAGGGTGCGTTTGATTGTCACAGCCGCGGGTGCGTTTGGCTGTGACAGCCCGCAAAAGGGGCGTTTGGTTAAGGGTTATAACACACAAGGGTGTGTTTGGTTTAGACAGAAACGCACAAGGGTGCGTTTGGCTGTCAAAATAGCCTAAAGGGGGCGTTTGGCTTAACAGCCACGCACAAGGGTGCGTTTGGCTGTCCATCAGTCGGGTCGGGTGAGTGAGTTTGGCTGCGAAACAGCCGAGGGCAGCCGGAGCGTCGTGTTGTTTGGGTTGGTTTGGGTTTGCAACTGAAACGGATGCGTTTGAGTGTGTTGTCACCGAAATAAAGTGAGTTTAATTAACGCGAAAATATATAAATTGTTTCAATTAATCGATATATATGTAATGTGATGAAAAATATTATAAATTGCGCGGTCTAAGTAAAATACAATATAAATATTAAAACG